>LOJH01010887.1:14651-25571 GCA_001685095.1 Ellobius talpinus
CTACAGAGCAAGTGCCAGAACAGGCTCCAAAGCTACACAGAGAAACCCTGTCTCCAAAAATACAAACCAAAACCAAAACAAAACTATATTGGAGTTCTGGAAGACATGGGGATTTTACTTTCTTAAGGTCATTTTACAAGGCTTAGTCTGAACAAGAGGTCAACAGATGTGGAATGATCTAAGCAGTAGTTAAGATCCTTAGATTTCTCATCTGAAATGGGCATATTACTTTTTATCTCACAGGATAGTCATGGCATTGTGGGTATCAGACACTTGGGGCAAATCAGGTGTGGGTTATGGCATATAGGATATGTTAGTTTCTGTCTCTAGCTCCCAACCCCAGCCAGTTTACAGCCTCTATTGTCTAGCGTTTATCTTTAGGTCCTTCATTTAGAAGATAGAGGCTAGGGCTGGTGAGATGGTCTAATGGTCTGAGTTTGTCACCAGCATGATGGAAAGAGAAAACATATTCCTATAAGCTGTCTTCTTACCTTCACATGTGCACACATGCGTACACATGCGTACAAACACAATAAATAAATGGGATTACAGGTGCTTACCACCACCTAAACTTTTTTAAAAAAAGATTTGTTTTTGTTTGTTTTAGAGGGGTGTGTGTGTGTCTGTGTGTGTGTGTGTATGTGTGTTTTCAAGCCCAGGTTTCTCTGTGTAGTCTTGGCTGCCCTGGAACTTGCTCTGTAGGTCAGGCTAGCATCCACCTGCCTCTGCCTCCTGAGTGCTGGTATTAAAGGTGTGTACCACCACTGCCCTGTTTTAGTTTTTTTGAGACAAGATTTCTCTATGTAGCCCTGGTTGTACCGGAAGCCTCTCTATAGACTGGTCTGGCCTCAAACTCAGAGATCCACCTGCCTCTGCCTCCTGAGTGCTGGAATTAGAGTTCTGGGATTAAAGGCATGTGCCACCACCCCTCCTCAGCAAATGATGCCACCACCACTGACGCCCAGCTTATTTATTTTATTATTTGTGTTAATGTTTTGCCTATAGGTATGTATGTACACCGGGTGAGTGCCTGGTGCCAAGGAGTTAGAAAAGGGCGTTAGATCCCCTGGGACTATAGTTACATATGGTTGTCAGCCATGCTATGAGGGAACCATAATTTAAATACTGTAATATAGGGCTGAAGCAAACGGTGGGTGGAGGTGCTATGGCCTCAAAACAGACTCAGCCCCCTGAATGTTTAGTCTACCCAACTGCTGGTGTTGATGTTGGAGCCACTACTTCAGGCCTGGGGAACAGGGAGCATAGCAGCTGTCACATACTGAGTTCAGGTCCTTCCGCCTGTCACAGACCTAGGCCTTCTTTTTTTGTTGTTTGTTGTTTTTCGAGACAAGGTATCTTTGTGTAGCCTGACTGTCCTGGAACTAGCTCTGTAGACCAGGCTGGCCTTGAACTCAGAGATCCGTCCTAGATTTTCTTTTACCAGGGTTTACCCATTTGTCCTTCACAGCAACCCTAAAATGTCAATATTCCCGCCTGTTCTTATAATGATGAAATTGAGGCCCACAAAGGTTAAGTCATTTGAGGTCACAGGTACACTACAGAGTCACATGTTGAACTATAGAACTTGGTCTTTTGACCACTTAGCTAACCTTTTACCCCGGAGTCCCTGGGGGTAGAGAGTAGAAACCAGATCTCTGGATATGGGGTACACAGTTCAGTTGCCCCCCCAACTGGTTTCATTGTATGTCTCTAGGGGCTGTGATTGCCTCCTGCCCCAGATACTAGTGAGGTGGAGATATGAGTCTCACAGGGCAACTTTGTTCTTGGCTGAGCGCATAGGGTGCCCCTCCTCAGTGTGTTGCTGTAGAACTACTGCCTAATCTGCAGGCCAGAGCAGGGCTCGGGATTTGTATGCAGTACATGACATACCCAGTCTCTGCTGCTGAAGGCAGCAGCAAAAGAGAATTAGATGGATGAGTGAATAAATCGGCCCGTTTCTTAAAAGACCCCTGCTGTCTTTGGTAGACATTTAAAGGGACTCGGGGAGGCATGACTCTTCACTGTATTTTTCCATGTCTCTGAAAAGGGCTGCACCACTTTTGTTCCTGCTGGTTGCATAGCAACCGAGCTAGCTGATTGCCTGCTGGCAAGAGGGAATTGTGTAGCTTTGAATTCTTAGGAGAGATGCCAAAGCGTTGCCTATCACCGGGGGTGGGAAAATGTTGTTAGAAGCTACAGTGGAGGTGTGGGAAGATGCTTCTACTCCACAAAGTGTTGACTGACAGTCATTCCTGGTTTGCCCACCTAGAAGGAGCTCCCCCTGAGGCTTTCCTGCCAGGAAGAGCTGAGCAGGCAGTTAGTTGCTAAGAGCAGTGAGCCTTGGAACTGTGGAGGCCATGGTCAGGAATGGCCAGGAGTCTGACCCCATCTGTATTTTTGAAGCTATCTTTTATATTTCCTCTTAACAAAGTATGGTAGCCCAGGAGTTTCAAGGCTCAAGAAAGGTCAGGAATCCCACGGTCCCACAGCTCAGGAGTCTAAAATTCTAAGAGGGAGGATCCAGATCTAGAAGGATGTCATTTCTGTACCTGTTCTTTGCATTGGAGCATCCCACAGGGGCATGCTGACAGGTATCTAGTGACTTGTCTCTCAGTGAAGTAAGTCAGGAGACCTCCTCCTGATCCAGGAATCCAATCTCTTGAGTAGCTCAGCCACCTCCAGCTCCTTGGCTTGCTGAGGACAAGGCCTTGTTGACATGGTGGCTCAATAACAGGTAGTTATGGTATAACCTAGGCTTGGCAGGATGGGAGGAATCTGCCATTGTACCAGCCAGGAACCATGAGGGGTGCAGGTGCAGCATAGACTAGGGGCAGGTTCTGTTCCTCTTGAAAAGCCACAGTTTAGAGCTCAGGTTTAGGGACAGAGAGCCATACTGCCTTTTACCATGTCTTGCCCTTTTGTCTGGTTTGTCTGGTTGTGCTTCATTTTGAGACAAACTCTTACACTATAGCACCAGTCTGAACTCTCATTTCTCCTGCCTCAGCCTTCCTGAGTGCTGGGATGAAACTCTACCAAGTTTGGCCCCTGCTCTGTCTTTATTATTATTATTATTATTATTATTATTTTATACTTTATTGTTTTTAATTGAGCGATACATTTTTCTCCCACTCCCCTTCCACCCCCCACCCCACCCCCAGTTTACTCAGGAGATCCTGTCTTTTTCTCCTTCCTGGGCGGATCCATGTATTTCTCTCTTAGGGTCTTCTTTGTTGACTAGGTTCTCGGGTTGTGGACTGTAGGCTGGTTATTCCTTGCTTTATGTCTAAAAACCTCTTGTAAGTGACTATTAGTTGTATTTGTCTTTCTGGGTCTGAGTTACCTCACTCAGTATGTTTTGTTTTATTTTGGTTTTTTCGAGACAGGGTTTCTCTGTGGAACTCACTTTGTAGACCAACCTGGCCTCAAACTCACAGAGAGTTGCCTGCCTCTGCCTTCCTAGTGCTGGGATTAAAGGCATGCACCATTACGCTCAGCCAGTATGTTTTTTTTCTAGTTCTATCCATTTGCCTGCAAATTTCAAGATGTCATCATTTTTTGCCACTGAGTAGTACTCCCCGGCTTTGGCTTTTATGCCTGCATACACCCTCTTCCTCTGTGAATTCTCAACCAGGCATCCCAAGCAGAAGTCCTTATTTATTGTTGGTTGCCCACCCAGAAGTCTCCTTTATGATCTTTGCAAAGGTTACTATGGGCTTTCACTGACCTTGACCCAACAAAGGAATATCGTTGTAGGGATGTCTTCCTTGGTATCTGTCAGGTTTCTGGGCTCAGGTGTTAGATACAGATGTGTTACATAACTAGGAAAGGTTGTGTGAGAAGCTACCAACAGCCTTTCGGTACTTCCTGTGTCTGAATGTACTTGTATGCATAGCCACAGTGATTTTTTTTTAAAAACTCACCTCTAATCTCATGATCTTGTTTAAAGTTTCTGTGACGCTCCCATTGCTAAAAATCAAGCTAAACATTTAACATGCTGGGTGGTGGTGGCACATACCTTTGTCCCAACACTTGGGAGGAAGAGGCAGGTGAATCTCTGAGTTCAAGGCTAATCTGGTCTATAGAGAAAGTCCCAGGACATCCAAAGCTACACAGAAACCCTGTCTCAAAAAAAAAAAAATTAACGTGACTGTCTTAGTTAGGGAAGAGATACTGTGACCATGGCAACTCTTATAAAGGAAAATATTTATTTGAGGTGGCAGTTTACAGTTCAGAGATTAAGTCTATTATCATTTATTTGAAGGGGGAGTGGAAGGAAGGGGGGACTGGTTGGTATGTAAAATGAATTTAAAAATCATTTATTTGACGTGTGACTTACATACAGTTCAGAGGTTCAGTCCATTATCATGGTGGGGAGCATGGTGGCTGGCTACATCTTGATCAAGGCAACAGGAAGTGGACTATGTGTTACACTGAACTAAGCTCAAACAAGGGACCTCAAAGCCCACCCACACAGTGACACACTTCCTCCAACAAGGCCACACAACTCCTAATAATGCCACTCTCTATGAGCTTATGGGGACCAATTACATAGAAATGAACACAGCACTACTGTCAAGCTCACACTAGCAGGGCCACAGACTGACCAGTGCAGTTAAAACAGTGATCACCTCGTGTCACTTACAGGGTGAAAAACAGAATCAGCTGCAGGTGCCCATTCCTCTTGAGTTTTTTCCTGCACACCGTAAGGGACAGTGACACCTAAGCAAAAAGGAGCTAATGACTGTGGCACCAGGGTTTTGGGCTAGCCTGTGAGAGTCATCTAGATTGTGGACAAGAAGTTCAGAGTCTTGCTCTAGGTATGGGGCCTGCACTAAAAGTCCATTTCAGAGTGAGCTATGATGGAGGAGAGTCTTCTAGCAACCTCTGGAAGACTAGAGGTGAGTGGAAGAGGCCGCCCATCCTCTCCTGGGCAGAGGTCAAAAACATGTACTGAGACTTTTATAATGTGGTCCACAGTCACTAGAGTGCCATGCTGTGTCTGGGAAGCCTGGCCCTCTCAGTGTCTGCCAGCTGCACACACAAGAGTTTCAGGTTGGATATCCAAATGTGACCCATCAAGACAGGCTCACGAGGACAGATGTTTGTTTAGGTCAGTGTTGATCTCTTTGTCAACACTCTTTGTTGGGTACTCATCATGTCCAACCAGTGTAGCAGCCACCAAACTGAACTGTCACTCAACCCTGACTTTGTGTTAGGGACAACCTGGCTGTTGTGTCATATGTCCTGATGAAATCAAATTCACTATTTTCACCAACCTACCTTAATTGAATGCAACCAAAGATACCTTGCATTCATGGAACTCTGCTAAGTGTCAGAGCTTTGCATCTTGCTTGCTGCTTAAGGACAGTATGTGGGACGTCTAAAATGCATGAATGAAAGCTGGGCGGTGGCGGCACACGCCTTAACTAGCACTCAGGAGGCAGAGGTAAAGGGATCTCTTATGAGTTTGAGGTCAGCCTGATCTATAGAGCGAGTTCCAGGGCAGCCAGAACTGAACAAAGAAACCCTGTCTTGAAAAGCAAAACAAAACAAAACAAAGTATGAATAAGCAGGGTGTCATGACATATTCTAGTACTTGGGAGGGTGAGGCAGGATTATGAGTTTGAGGCCAATTTAGACTACATAGTAAGGCCCAGTTTCTAAATAAGGTTCATGAAATGTATTAGTCAGGGTTCTCTGGAGTCACAGAATTTATGGAATGAATCTGTGTGTGTGTGTGTGTGTGTATACTTATATATATTATATATGCACATATAAATCACACTTATTTTTATATTTATTTTATTTGTGTATATAAATAAATATAAATAAGCAAATATATACATATAGTTTATATATTTATTATATATTTATATGTAAATATATTTACACATATAAATTGTATGTACACATATATATGTAATTTATTGGAAAGGCTACAGTCCAGCTAATCCAACAATGGCTCGCTGTGAATGGAAAGTCCAAGAATCTAGTAGTTGCTCAGTCCCACAGGGCTTGGTGTCTCATCTGGTCTTCTGTATATGCTAGAATCCTGAGGAAGACTCCAATGCCAGTAAAAGAATGAATGCACTAACAAGGTGAGGGCAAGCAGGTGAAGAGCAAGGGCTTCTTTCTTCTATGCCCTTATAGGCTTCCGCCAGAAGGTGTGGCCCAGATTAAAGTTGTGTCTTTCTCACCTCAAGATCTAGATCAGGAGTGACTTCCTACCTCTAAAGTCTGGATTAGAAGTGCATTTTTACCCACTTCAAACGAAACAGAAACTCACAGGTGTGCCCTCCATATCTGGATTGTAGTTCATTCCAATTATCAAGTTGATAACTAAGAATAGCCATCACAAGTGTCATGTAAATGAAGAGCTAAGACGTTAACTTGCTTGACATTTAAATTGACATGCCTCTCATTCAGGAACCATGTGGTACTGACCAGGACACCAGGATTCCTATAGACCACAGGACTGGAAATAGGCAGAAACTGATGGTAAAGACGGTAAACCAGGATCAAGGTTATTAGATTTTTCATCTAGGTTCAGAAAAATCAGGTACACAAGCCAAGCATGGTAGCTCACATGTATAATTCGTGCACTTGAGAAGCAGGAGGATCATCTTGAATTTGAGGCCAATCTGGCCTATACAGTTCTAGGACTGCTTGAGCTACAGTGTGAAACCCTGCCTTAAAAATAATAAAAATCTAGGCTAATAATCTCAGTGGGTAAAGGTATTTGCTTTGAAGCCTGATTACCTAAGTTCAGTTCTAGAACCAAGGTGGCAGACAAAAAGGAACTGGCTCCTGTAAGTTGTTCTCTGATATGCCCCAGGAGCCTATCAACACACATGGACACATACACACAATAAATTTTAAGTTTTTTAAAGGAAAATCCCAAAACAAATAAATCAGCTGTGTCTGTAAGTAGGTGTGGCTTTAGAGTAGTCTGTGATAGCAGGACATGGTGGTGTGTGCCATGCTTTTTATCCCAGCACCCAGGAGAGGCAGGTGGATCTCTGTGAGTTCAGGGCCAACTTTGTCTTCAAGGCAAGTTCCAGGCCATCCGAGTCTACGCAGTAAGACCCTGTTGCAAAACAACAACAAAATCCCAAAAAGAGTGATCAGTGATGCTACCTACTCTTCGTCCCAGCACCCAGGAGGCAGAGTCAGGTGGATCTCTGAGTATGAGACTAGCCAGGGCTACATAGTGAGTCCCTGTTTCAGGGAGAGGGCAGAAAGAACAAGAAAGAAAAGAAAAGAAAGAGTAGCTGGTGAGGAAAATGTCAGTCAAAATGTTAGGGTGTTTGGGTGTGTGGAAGTGATGTATGGCCTCATGAATAGCAAGGTCCACACTTTTCCATTGAATCGTGCGTCCAGTCCCTGTCACATTTCCTGTCCTTGTTTTCTTGTCATCAGCATCATAGTTATTTGAGAGAGGGTTTCCTATAACCCAGGCTGGCCTTAAACTCCTGGTTATCCTGTCTGTGGCTTCCAAGTGCTGAGATTACAGGTGTGCACCGCTTTGCCCAGTTTATGTCGTGCCAGGACTGAGCCTGGACTTGGTGTATGCTAGGCAAGTGTTCTGCCAACTGAATTATATACTCAACCTAACTATCGGTATTTATTTTAGTTAGTACATGGGCCAGTGAGTTGGTCCATTGGGTAATTGCCCTGCCATTAAACTCTTAACAGCCTGAGTTCAATTTTTGGGCTCCACATGGTGGAAGGACAAAACTGACTCTTACAAGTTGTCTTCTGACTCCATGCAGGCCATGGTACACATATGAAGGTCAGGGACAGGCAACGCTTAGGAGTTGGTTCTCTCTTTCTACTATGGATTCCGGAGATTGAATTTAGGTGATCAAATTTACATAACACTTTTTTCCACTGAACCATCTCAATGGACCTCAGTGTTTTTTTCTTAAGTTTAGTTTCCAGTATTGGCACTGTTTCCTTGCTGTTGGCATTATAATTAGAATTACAGTTTTTTTTTAAATATCTATCTGAACATCCCTTACACACGCGCACACACACATATCTTTTCTTTCTCTTTTTCCTTTCTTTCATCCATTCTTTCTTTTTTTAATAATTTTTATTTTGTACACATTAGTGTTTATCTTGCATGTTTGTTTGTGCGAGGGTGTTGGATCCTGGAGTTACCGACAGTTGTGAGCTGCCATGTGGGTCCTGGGAATCAAACCTGGGTCCTCTGGAAGAGCAGTCAGTGCTCTTAACCGCTGAGCCATTTCTCCAGCCCTAGGATTGCAGTTTATGGTTTTGCCTGCTAGCCTAGACACTGGTATTGTTACTTTTGTTTCTAAGTTAACTGATGCTTAGGGCAGTCAGTTTACAAAAATAAATAGTGTATGTAACCTCAACTGAGAAAATACTCCACTAGAATGTCCTGTGGGCAAACTTATGTGGCATTTTCTTGATTGGTGATTGATGTAGGGTGGTGGGTGGTGCCACCCCTGGACTGGTGGTCCTGAATGCCAGGCAAACCAGTAAGCAGCACTCCTCCATGGCTTCTGTATCAGTTCCTGTCTCCAGGTTCCTGCCCTGACTTCTTTCCGTACTGGACTGTTCCCTGGAAGTGTAAACAAAATAAACCCTTTCCTCCTCAAGTTGCTTTTTAGTCACAGTGTTTTATCACAGCAATAGAAACCATCCTAAGACAGATTAATTTATTCCTTCTTGGCCTCCTTCTCTGTTAATGATGTCATCCAGAGTTTTAAAATTAACTAGAATATCCTCAATCCTATTTTTTGCTGATTGCTGTATAACAACCAGACCTAAAATTACAGGCTTAAAACAAGTCGCCAGTTACCTTTCAGAGTTTCTGTAGTCCAGGAGTTTGCAGATATAGTCACGTAAGCAGATATAGTCAGGATGAGCGATATAGTTCAGTAGTAGAGTGCTTGTCTTACATGCATAAGGCCCTTAGCAGTACTGAAAAAAAAATTGGTTTTTCAGATGCTTCCTTGGGTTGCAGATATCTGAAGGCTTGTGCTGAAGTAGAAGCATTCCTTTGCCAGGTGGATCACTTTCAAGACTGTGCTGGTATTGACAGGAGGCCTCTGTTCCCCTCCGAGGGGACCTCTCCCTGGACTCTTTATGTCTTAACATGGTCTTCTCCCAGGTCAGCTCGAGCCAGAGGCTGCCTGACAGAAGCTAATCCTTTAGTGGCCTACATTAAAAGTCACTTAGCATCACTTACCTCTTGCATAGAAGTCAAGAAGTGTACCACATGTCAGAAGGCAAGGGAGCCACGCAACAGCTTTTGGAAGGGTGAGGTAATGACCAAAGCTTAGGACAGGCTTTGCTTATTCATTCTTCTATCTAGGAAACATACATTTGATGCTTCCTGAGATGCGCTAGGCAGTAAAGAGCCTTCCTCCACCCTCAGGGAACCTACGAAGTGGACAGAGTTCTAGCTGTAGCGTGGGCTTCAGAACTGCTGGAACTTTCATATGCGGTATTCCTGAATGGTCCCCAGACTGATTAGATCCCTGGTACTGACTCCTAGCTCTTTTCTTCAGCTGTTATAACTTATGTGGTGGAACTTCCTTTGAACTAGTGATTCTGCTATGAATTCTCCCGTTTTCTCCTTCGGGGATGGTTTCTGTGGCTCCTAAGTCACCCATGCTTCATTTAAGGGAATCAAGGCGACAGTCATAAGGCAGCTCATGACACTTGATTCCTTTTTTCACCATGTGGACCTGCCTTTCAAATGTAGACACTTGAGAAACCCATCCATGGTACTGTTTTCTTCTGTTTTGCAGAAGGCCCTGGGTGTTCGGCAGTACCATGTGGCCTCTGTTCTGTGCCAACGGGCCAAGGTGGCCATGAGCCACTTTGAGCCTAATGAGTACATCCGCTATGACCTGCTAGAGAAGAACATTAACATTGTCCGCAAACGGTAAGCCTGCGGGGAGCTCGAGGTGCCAACTGAGAGCTGCTTCCCTTCCAGGAGGCATCGGGAGTGATGGTGGCAGGATCTACTATTTAGGAAACAAAGGCCCCTGTGGGGAAAATATTTGCTTTGGAACTGCTAGCCCTTTTCCAAGGAATTATAGTAAAAGGCCCAGAAGACCAGGAACTATGTTACATGCCTGTAATCACAGCACTTGAGAGGTGGAGGCAGAAGCATCGAGTGTCAGAGTAGAGAACTACCTTATAAGGCTCTAAGTTTGTTGAATGGTGAAGCCTACAGTCAGTCCAGTTCTGTCTGACTCTAATGGCCCCAGCATTGGTTCTATTATGATTATTATGATTATCATTATTAATAAAATTAATAAAAACTTATAATTAAAAATTTATTATGTATACAGTGGTCCGCCTGCATGTATGCCTGCCTGCCAGAAGAGGGCACCAGATTTCATTATAGTTGGTTGTGAGCCTTTATATGATTGCTGGGAATTGAACTCAGGACCTCTGGAAGAGCAGTCAGTGCTCTTAACCTCTGAGCCATCTTTCAAGCCCCATCTAGTATTATTTTTTAAATTACATTTTAATCTATTGTGTGTATGCATGTGTGCACATGCTGGCTATGGTGGTGCATGCCTTTAGTCCTAGTACTCTGGAGGCAGCCAAGGCTACACAGAGAAACCTTGTCTCTGAAAACCAAAACAAAACAAATCCAGGATCCTCCAGGAACAGATGACATCAAAGTGTGGGCAGTGCTGGCCAGACTCTTAGCTTTTTAAACTCAAGTGCAGCCAGAGTGAACACTGTCCTCACCAACACAGGACCTTGTACAAATACTTTTCTCCAGGAAACACTGTTTATTTTATTCTTGAGACTCTCTAACTGCCCAGTGGGAAAATACTGGATTTTCCTTTTATCTTCAAGACGTGTCCTCTGTTCTTTTTTTAATATTTATTATGTATACAATATTCTGTCTGTGTGTATGCCTGC
>LOJH01010888.1:1142-11867 GCA_001685095.1 Ellobius talpinus
CCCCCACTCACAGCACTCTATGTAGATCCATGCCCCCCACTCACAGCCCTCTATGTAGATTCATGCCACCCACTCACAGCCCTATATGTAGATTCATGCCCCCCACTCACAGAGCATTCCATGCACACTTATGGCCCCTACTTGCAATCCACATATACTCATCCCCCACCCCACTCTTGTTCACGCATCTACAGAATCCCCTCACCTGGCACCCCTCAGAGCCCCTCCCTTGCTCTCTGAAAGTCTTGGGGAGCCCTGCCTCATGTAGAGCCAACCTGTCTCCTTCCTTCCCCCACGGGGCTTCCATTCCTAAGGGGAATATCTTTCTGGGGGAACCTCCCCCCAAATGGCTCTCCTGGCGTTTCTAATTAGAAGTGAGTAGGCAGACACAGAAGGCAGGCAGAGGGGCACCACCACCGGGAGGGGAAGCAGGCAGAGAAATTACTAGAATAGGAACCAGCTAGATTCTTCCTATGGAGGAAGTCCTGGGAGCTGGAGGCTGCAGACCTGAGTCTGGAGCTGAAGGTTGACCAAGGTCCTACGCCATGGGGTCAGGCTGATGAGCCAGCTGGACTCTGTTCTGTTTGCACACACGTGTGGCAGCAGCAGCCCTTCAGCGGCCAAAGTCAGCCTGTATGGACCCACAACAGACATGGACCCAGTAGACCTCCTCCTGGAATGAGGAGGCTGGGGATGAGCAGGGACAAACAAGCAAGCCGGCTGGAGGTGGCAAGGGTGAATGCATGAGCCACACTGACGCCTAGGGGCCAGTGTCCTCCAAATCCCATTTGTAGGGGAATTGTGCCCAAATGGTGGAGAAGTTCCCAATGCTGAGGTGCTACGGCCCTCCGGCCACCTCATCTGTCCCCATAGAGAACAGTCCATTTGGGCCAACGTTCCTGAGACACTCTGCTCTGAGCCCCACTGGGGTGACTGGTCACATGGAACCCTGCCTCCTCCTTCAGGGTCTTCAGAAGCTGTGAACACAGGAACCCAGTAACAGGTGACAGGCTCAGCCAACAGCCACTGCTGCTCTGGGAACAGTTAATCACTGCCCAATTACCGCCCCAGAAGTCCTCAGCAACCCCCCCCCGCACTGCAGCCTGGGGCTACATTCTGCCACTGGAAAAGAGGCCAGGCCGGCTCCCTGCCTCCAGGGAGGGGGACTTTAACCCACACTCCTCCAGCACACACACACACCCCTGCACGCACACTCCAATCCTGCCCCATGAGAGAGCTAATAGTGCCACCCTCAGCCCCATTGGTTGAAGGGTGGGGAAGGCTCTAGGGAGGGTGGGGGTGGGTCTCTGCAGGGAAAGAACCTGGGGGATTCAGAGCCAAGCTACCTCAGATTCTAAATGTCTGGCCTGCTGAAAAGCAGAAGTCCTCAGGGATGGGGCAGGCCTGGGTGACCTCAGTGAGTCCTTAGAGTGTTAAGATCATCCAAGTGACCAGGTAGCCCCATTGGTCCTGCCTTTTGCTCCCAGGACTCCAGACACCCTAGGCTCTGACCTCACAGCCTTTTCTTCGGGATACTATGATGCTAAGCTGCCTTTTTCAAGATAGGGCCCCCTCCCAATATGTCAGTCAGAGAGCTCTGAGCCCTCAATATCCCTCAGCCTCCTGTCCTGCCCCTGTCTCTGGAGCCTCCAGCTCTCATGCTTCTCTTCCTCACCTGAGATTTCCTGTGAGTACAAGCTTCCTGGCAGGAATCACATATGTCAGGGTCCCCACCACCTAGACTCCCAGAGGCATGAGGGCTTTAGGGTCCCTCAAGTTTCCTCCCTGTTCCTATAGGATAGCTTGAAGACCCTTCATGGCTGCTATGAGGCACAACTGTCCCTGCCTGACTAGAGGGTCTTCCCAGCAGATCTCCCCCACCACCAACGCTGGACAGTTAGCATCCAGTAGTAACAAGGGAGAGGGCAGTTCCTTCAAGGACAGATCTTGTGGCCATCCCTGCACCTGCACACAAAGGTATACTGTGAACACACAGATGTGTGTGTGTACCCATGAACAAGCATATACACACACAAACACCCTGATCATTCTTCCTGTGATATGGGTTGTGGGATCCCATTCCTCTTGGAGCCAGAAGCCAGGGCAGCAGAGGTGGGCACGGCAGGGATCTGGTGGGCTTCCTGCTCTCATTTGCTCACAGACCCCCCCATCTGTGTGGGCACAGGAGAAGGGGGTATAGGTTTTTGCCTCTTGATTGGTTGATCTGCAGAACCTCCCACCCAGCCCCTGGCCCAGGGGTCTTTATCAAATCTCTGGACAGCCTCCTGCCATTCACTTTGCACAAATGTCCTTTGCTGTCTGGACCAAAGGTCCCAGCTCCTGGGCCTGCTCCTCAGCTCCAGAGATTATGTCCTGGTACCCGGGCTAACTCCAGGTCTGTACTCTGAGTTGAAACCACGCAATCATTTGGCGTGGGTCTGAGGAAGAGAAAGGGTAAGCCACTCCACAACCTGTTCTAGTCACCTGGCCTCGCTTTTCCCTCTGTGGCAGTGGGGGAACAAAGCCCCACCAAGCTGAAGGCTGCTGGAGTCCTTCCTCTGTGTCGGCGTGGGCAGGAGAGGAAGGGAGGAGGGCCCCACCTCGAGTCCTTCATAGAACTACTACCTACTGACTCTTAAGGCCTCCTAAGCTTAGGCTGAGCTGACATGTGAATAGCCACCCACGGGAGGGAGGACACCTGGCCCTCCCACCAGCCTTCTGCTGGCTGAATGACTTCCGGTCACCCCCTGCCAATCTCTGGACACGGCAGGGCTGGGCAATGATGGTCTCAGGAGCTGAGGGTTGAGAGTGCCAGTTTCCTCCAGGACACAGGGATACACAGCAGTTCAGGGATGAGACTGAAGGAGACCATCAAGGCAGGGACAAGCCTGAGGGAGATGACAGGGAAGCAAAAAAATGGAGACTCGAAGCCAGGGCTGCTGTTTCTCACAGAGGTTTCCACAGGGGGCCTGTTAGGTGGGGGACCTGCCTCAGACCACCGAGCTAGCCAGTAACAGAGGCAGGCCAGGGCATGGGGGCAGGACTGGAGCTGGGCCTGTGGAACCATGAGAGTCTGAGGTGCTCTCCCCAGGGCTCAGAGTTCCCCTCCCTTGACGGCAGCCTTCCTTCCTAAGCCACGGGAACATGTTCTCCCTGCCTCCCCCCCCTTCCTTCCTCTTCCGTCTGGCAGGCTGTGAGCTACATCCTTGTCCCTGGAACAGGCAAGGCAGCCTGTTCGTTCAGAGCCCCCACACACCAGACCCTCCTCCCTCTTCTCTCCTCCCTCCTCCTTTCTGCCTCCTGCCTCCTGCCTCAGCACCTCCAGTCCAGCCTCTAAGGAAGCCTGGTATTTTTCCATGGAATCTGGACAACCTTGATGCTCCATGTGCCCCAGGCATTTCCCACTGACCGCCTGGCTGTGGACAAGGACACAGGTTTGTGGGAGTCTGTCCTCAAGAGACCTATGTTCCTCACTTAACCCAGCCATTATTCATAAGGAAGACTGGGGTCCAGAGAGAGAGACAGAAACCTGCCCAGGCCAGAAGCAGGATAGGAATTGGGATAGAGGTCTGAGGGAGACCTTTAGGCTCCTAGAGTCATTATGTAGAACACTTTCTTGTGCTATGTGAACATGGGTAAGGCTCCCTAAGGCCCCACCCCTTCCCTGGCCTCAGTTTCCCCACTGGTGGTCCTCCGCTGTGCTTTTAGCTTGGCTACAGCCCTCTGCAACTTTCCTTACTCAGAACCTCAGAACTTGGCAAAGAGCACCCAGCACTTCCTTCCTGGGGATTCTTAGTACAGGGGGACAGGTTGGCCCCTCTAATGGTCATCACTCAAGCTAGGACAGTCTAGAATAAGGTAGGAGAGGCCACATGTGCATTGTGGGTACAGATCTTGAGACTCCCATGCTAGGAGGCAAGTTTAGGGTAGAAAGAAGAGATATAGCATAGATATGTGGAAGCCCTTTGTGTCCTTGTTGGACAGCCTGCCTGAGCCTGGCCTGAGAGCCGTGGACAGGAACGCTTCTCTTGCCACTCCCTGAGGCCACGTGTGACTCCATGCCACTCATTCGGCCCCTTGGTCTCAACCATACAACAGGCAGACTGTACTAAGCAGCCACTAGGGCTCCTCTTCAAGGTAATGGGTGAGAGAGCTGCGTAGACCTGTGGCTATGAGGCTCCTCTGTCCACCCAGCTGGCTGCTCAATTGTTCAGTTGACAGAAGCCAACTCCAGTGTTAACATGAGAAAGGCTTGGTGCCCTGTGCCTCTAGGAAAGGGGTCCCTAGGCCCAGCAGATGCTGAGCCTGTGTGCACCCCCATAGAGCCTCTAAGCATAAGTGGCCAATCTTGGTGTCCACGCAGGTCTGGGAGTGCACTTTGCAGGCCACCATATATGTCACAGTCACAATACCCTTTTGTTTTTCCTTGCATAGCTGCTGCCAGCCAGCACTGGGTAGCTCTGGGTTCTGCCTGGGCAAAGGTGCTGGTGCAGTGGGGGGGCAAGTATGCAGAGGCCAGTAGCCAGAGATAAGGAGGGACTGCCAGGTACCTGGGGCGGTACTTTGGGTCAAGGGCAGCAACATAGCCAAGTAGGTTCGTCTACTGGGAACAGAATGTGGAGGGCAGCAGAGACCAGGTATCAGGGCAAGTCAGGTCTCCCTCATGCTGGCTGAGATACCAGCCTTGAGCCAAGGGTTAAAGTGGCCAGGACCTCTTCAACCTAGGGAGGACAAGGAGGGAAAGGGTGGAAAGGGGCCAGATGTGGGGAAATGATTTGGGTTTGGTGTTCTTGTTGTGTGAGTTGTCCCTGCTGTAGAGAGATCTAGGAACTATAGCTGCCAAGTGGGGGCAGGAATAAAGACTACCAGGGTTCCCCAAATCCAAGTAGCCAGTGTTGAGCTTGGGGAGCAGGGGCAGACTTATGGTCCAGGAATCAGCCAGAGCCAGGGGAGGCTGGGCTGAAGTGGGAGTCTGGCAACCGCCCTCTATCTCTGCTCCATTGGGGCCTTAGCCAGGCTGAGTGCCCACCCACTGCCTCTTTGTGTGCCCACTGGGCTGGATCATGCAGGAGGAGCAGCTCTCCATCAGGCTGGGGGGTTCTGCCAGTTACCCCATGCAGACCCCCAGAGCTGAGAGTTCAGAAGCCCATGCCAGTTAGAGGGTGGCGTCCAAGGCTGCCACCCCCACCCTGACGGCTGTGTTTTCCTGCTGTTCTCTGCAATTTCATTTAAATGCCTCCCCAGAGCCAGCCCAGCAGCGTCCGCCTGCTTCCCTTCCGGTACCATAAAAGGAGAGAAGCTGAGACTAGCTGAGCCTTGACGCAGTGAGGAGCTTCCCCACGCAGGAAGGCTCTGCACACTGAGCCTGCTGCCACCCAGGGCCCGCCCTGCCCTGCACCTGCTCTGCCCCTGCTCTGGGGGAGAGGCAGGGACCTGGCAAAGGAGCCGGACACTGGTCACCTTGCCCCTGCCACTGGTGGCTTTGTGACTCTAACAAACCTAGACCTTGTATCAGGTATCTGTTTACCTGTACCCTAGCATTCTGGGCCCCAGGAAAAGCAGGTGGCCCTTGCCGTGAGTCCAGGCTGAAGGGTCTAAGGTCTGGTCTGAACATGGCGTAGTGCCAAGATGAGAACATCTGAGGATGCCTGGAGTTATGCCTGACACGTCTCATTTTGTTACATAGGGAAGAAGAGGTACCAACAGGGGCAGAGCACAGTGCTCTGGAGGAGTCCAAATCGATAGAGAATTTCAAGAACCAGAAGGACTTCCTGGAGGAGGAGTTTGGGGGATGGCCCGCAGAAAACGAGAAGGGAAGCCAGTTCTGTGTCTCCTCCTGGCTCCCTCATGGCCTCCAGTTATGGTTAACCTCTTCTGGCTGGTGACCCCCTCATTTTTTTTCCTCAGGAATGCTGGACCCGGACCCCTATCCTCTGCTGCTTTCTCCTGACTGAGACAGCTCATCTGCTGCCACAAGCCAACTGAACTGAGTTCTCAAGTCTTTGTCTTGGACTTTGAAACTGTTGGGCCATGACAGGCAGCTCCCAGCGAGTGACCTGTGCAGCTGCAGACATCTGGAAGCCCAGTGTGTCTCTCCACTTCCTGTGATTTCCTAGCCAGGCTAGCGTGTCTCTACTACTAGTAGGTATCACAGGCACCAGGCATGGTACTTGATCCTTGGACTCACCGGGAAGTCGGCCTTGGGGTCTGCCCCAAACTGGCCAGTTGAGAAGTAGGCCACCCTGCCTAGCTGAGGGAGAAGCCCACTGTTGTGTGGACTTTCTAGAAAGTGGGTAGATACTGCAGGGGTCAGATGATCATCACAACCACTTCTCAGCTGTGACCTTCGTTGACAGTGTGGCCACCACAATTGCTACCACATCCTAGTCACCTCCTCACCATCATTGTCCCCACCAGTACCATATCTCCGAGCACCACTCCATCAGCCCATGACCACCAGCAGGACCCCACTGTGACCCCCACACTGACATCTCCAGTTTCACCAGGACCTTGACCTCCATACTGCCAACCCCAACAATACCATCACTGTCACCTACTTTTGCTCCCACTGCCGGTATCTGCATTGCCATTGTCACCCACCACCCCTTTTGTGTCATGACCCTCCATTCCCAGGGGCTTCCCCACTGTCAGCATTTCAGAGTCAGAGTGAAGTGTGTGTTTTTGCTTGTGTCCTTGGGGAGACTTTATTCTGACTTCCTGCTTGGTGAGAAAGATGGAATCTCAATCCAGACTTTTGGTTCCTGAGGCATGACACCTTGGAAAGTGAGGCAGGTTGGGCTCTCTGTCCAGAAGGGTCCATCTCCCTCCAAACACAGAGAGGGCGTCAGTGGGGTGCAAGATCCCAGATGGTCTCAGCTAGTCCAGTAGTCTGAAGGAAATCCTGTCCCCGTCTCTGGAGGACATCACTTGGCATTTAGATAAAACCCTGCTCCATCCCCAAAGCTGGGTAGAGAACAGTTCTATGCTGTTCGAAACAGTAGTTTTGAAAGGCTTCCAAGCTTGCCCTTAAAGGCGCATGGCTACTGATGCAATTTTGTTGATGACCTGGGAAGACATTTCAGGAACTAAAGGTGTGTTCTTGCTAAGAACATCTGAGCTCAGGGCCTGATGGATTTTGAGGCTTTTCTCAAGTACCATTCTGTGTTCTTCTGTCCGGCTTCAGTCCTCACCTGTGATATAGCGCAGTGACCAATAAAAGCCTATAGCCCTGTGGTGATTGGCCACCGTGGCAATGGGTGCCAAAGAGGGCAGGGAGGACAGGCACATGAAGCACCCTCTTCCATGTGTCACCTCAGCTGTTACAGAACTTAGGATTTCAGTGCCAGGGGGCATGTTCAGCAAGTACAGGTAGCCCTGTGTCATCCTCCAGAGTGGGTGCAGGTGTCAGTGTAGCTCCCTGCATCCCTCAGAAGCTGTAGCACAGTGACCTCTGTGGCCAGCAGAGCATGCAAGGCCACCTGACCTGACCTAGTGTTGTCCTAGTCTCTTGGCTGAGCCCAACTTCCAGGATGGTGCGGGAGCAGGGATGCCAGGACAGTGGGTGGGCACAGCAGCTCAGCCTCATGAAACCCACATTGTCAAGCCTCCAAGGATGAAGCCTTTTTGTCTCCTTGTTTCTAATTAAAAAGAATTAGTCAGTGGAGTGACACGTTTACGAGGAGAGCCAAGTGACACTGCTGCCCCGGTTTATTAATAAAACGGGAGGGGGAGCAGATTCCCACGCTGCGGGAGCCTGGCGTGGCTCATTCTCACAGCACAACGGCTTGGAAGCCCAAGCTGCTTCCCAAGTTAACCAGTCCCTCTTTAGGCTTCTCTCCTACCTCCCTCCTCTTCCTCCTTCCCTCCCAGCCTCCTTGTCTACCTTTCACGGACTGAGAGAAAAAAGAAATGTGTGTGGGTGGGCTCCCCGCAGGGCCCTCCACATTTATGCCATGCCAGGGAGCCTAAAGAGGGGAGAACCACGGGGGTTGGGGAGTGTGGCCAGAACCGGCCCCAGGCCCCAGGAATTGACACCCAGCCAGGGAACGTCCATCACACAGGAGGGCTTACTGCCACCCGAAGGCAGGGTCTCAACTTTGGGCTTGGCCTGTCACAGCTCCTTTTCTGGCCTCACTTCCTCACTGGGCAGTGGGAGTGCTAAGCTATAGCACCTTGGTCACCCATCATCTGTTCAGGTGAAGTCTGAGGACACTTGGGACAGGCAGAGCCTGAGAAGGAAGACTGCAGCAGCCAGGGACACATAGGCCCTCCACCTTGGGCAGAAGTGGAGTGACTAGGCCATACCATAGCCCCCATCAGAGACAACTCTGACCACACCCAAACCAGTTTCTCCTGCCAACTCATACATGGCACCGGAGCTAGGAGAGGCAGACATCTGAGATGGTTCTGGGAAATGCCCCACTCCACTTAGGACCCCTGGGCGTAGGAATCTCCATCACCCTCACTGGCAATTCGTGCCCATTAAACATGTTATTACAAAACAAAATGTCGCCATAGCCAATCTGATATTGATGCTAACCCCACCCCATCAGTACCATGCCAAACCCATCACCTGGGACATTTGCATTCTGTTGCTGGCATTATCCTCACCACTATCACCAGCACCAACATGACCATTGTCAATATCATCACCACTACTGTCTTAGACATCATCATTACCACTGACACCCTGGTTACCACCATGGCCATCTACCTCCACCACCACCATCACCAACACCCTGGTTTACCACCATGACTATCTACCTCCACCACCACCATCACCAACACCCTGGTTACCACCATAACCATCTACCTCCACCACCACCATCACCAACACCCCGGTTACTACCATGACCATTGCCATCATCGTCACCATCAGTAGCATCATCACTATCGCTGATTATGACATCCGCCATCATCACATCAACACTGTCACCATTACCACCACTGTAATTATCATCAGCTTCACCACCATTATCATCAGCATTGCCACCATCACTGAAATTATCTCCATGTCCACTATCCTCAGTGTTACCACCCTGACCCTTACAGCCACCATCATCCCTGCTGCCATCTTCCTCAGCATTGCCATGACTGTTGTCACCGTCATGACCATCATCCTCAACTGCCTCAACAACACTGTCCCAATTATCACCATTACCATCTTTGTCCCCCATGACTTTCATCACCACTAATGGTGCCTTTACAATGTCATAATTGTCTAGGTCATCCTCGCCATCATAGTCACCTTTCCCGTTACCATCTTCATTAATGCCAACCTGCTGCCATCATGGACATTTTTATTATCATAGCTACATAGTTACTCTCATCACCTCATCTGTCTAGTGTTGACTCTACCTTCAAAATAGCCATTCCCCATCCACCCATCTCCTCTACCGTGACTTTCTGTCAGTCAGTCCTCACACAGTCTCGGCCCCTCACTCCCTCCTCCCACTCCCGTGGAACCCAGGACAGTTAGGGCAACACTGGACCCCACTAGGCTCAGTATGTGCGGATCTCTGTGATACAGCTCTAAGATAGCTTCCAGAGTATGCACAGAGTATGCTTAGCCCAGAAGGTGGGGCTGTGCACTGCTGGATTTTAGGGACTGGACCTGCACAGTTAATGAGACTAGGCAAGCAGCGGGTGTCACCAAATGAGGACACCCAAATGAGCCTTGGCAATCTGACCATGGCACTCCCCCTGAGTAGGTGGGGATGCCAGGAAAGAGACAGCCCTGGGAACAAGATAGAGGGACCTCAGAGGCCATACCTCACTCCAGCTGTGCTGGTGACTTGTTTGTCTGAGATCTTCCCTCTGAGCTACAATTTTGATTCAGCTGGTGTCTGTCAGTGACTTCCCTCTGTGCCAGCATATTGGGGAAGTCCAGAGGTGACTCATCATATCTCTGTCCACAGGTGACTCTTCCCCTAGTCAGGAAATGCTGAGAGCTGCAGAAGCCTAGGAAATGGGAGTGGCAGTTGCCCTGAGATGGGCACCAGAGAAAGCGAACAGTCAGGAACCATCCAAATACTTCAGGATGAGGAAGTGGGGGGCTGAGTAGGTGCCCTGATGGAGCAGTGGCTGCCCCAGACTGGGCCTCCTCCTATCCAGCCAGACCTGCCTCAGCATTGCCCTGCTGACCTAGACCAGCACTGGCACCCAGAACCACAGAGAGCTTGGACTGGACCCCTGCATGGACTCTGCGCCCTTCTTCCGGCTGCAATCCAGACGGCATCATACACCTCTCCCGAGCCCTCTGAACCACTCTCTGAGTCCCCCCTTGGTGAGCTTCACCTTTAGGACCAGTTGAAAGAGCTGGTGGGCCTCAGACCTGAATTACGTTGCCCAAGTGTCCAGATCTGGCTGGGGCCTTAGTCTGTTGCTTGTTGACTGGGCTGCTCTGCTTGTGGTGAGGAGAGGGGGTAAGGATGAGGGAGCAAGGTGGAGTCAGAGGACAGATAGGAAATCGCAGTGCCTTTTAGGACCCAGTCCCCAAAGGACACTTTCCATAAGTCCATTCATTAGCCAGGCTGTGCTCATGCAGCAGGTGGGAGATGAGCTTCTTTCTTCTCTCCAGTGGGAGAATGTCTAAAAATCTAGATGCTCTGAGATCAGCACAAGCAGCATCCACAGGAGGTGTGAAGAGTGCCCTGCCCCCAATCTCTTCTCTGCAGTGTGTGTGTGTGTATGTGTGTGTGTGTGTGTGTGTGTGTGTGTGTGTGT
>LOJH01010888.1:21530-48532 GCA_001685095.1 Ellobius talpinus
CAGGAGGATACAGCCCAGAAGCTCCAAGCTTCACTGTGGCCTGCTTTCTAGAACACCCAGACTACAGGGCACATGCCTGTCCCCAGAGGTAGGACAGAGAGCCAATTCAGCACTCTGGGCAGCTGCCAGCCCTGACTCAGAGATCACAAGGAACACAGACATGAAGGCTGTAATGGCTGAGGAGTACACAGTGAATTTACTACCACTAGAGATGGCAGGTGAGGACACAGTTTTATTGGATGGTGCTTCTGGTGAGTTCCACAGAAGGCCTTTTATTCATGAACACAACTTTTGTCTTTTCTACCTCCTGTCCTTTGTGAGCAGTGGACAAAGCTCTCCATCTCTCAGGGGCAGCTCCCTTCATCTGGGCAAGTTCCTGCACAGGCTGGTGCTGGGCTAGGGATGCCGAGGCCTGATGGTGAAGGCTGAAGCTGTGATCTCAGGGATGCAAGGGCACGAGGCAGCCAGGGTGTTGGATAGGGGGCTGGGCACTTAGTGGGAAGATAACGCTGGCCTGGGTGTCCTACAGAGGGATCTCTATCAGCCCTACCCAGAGGGTTCAGCATCTATAAGGGCCCTCAGGACCTTGGCATAGCGCCCCCATAGCTTTCCAGCCTGAGGATGCTCCCCCTAAAGGGCATCACACCCTGGCTTATCTCCCTCCCCCAAGCTTAAGCCTCTCTGCTATTAAACACAGGGGGAGTAGAGCTGAGGGTTGCATCTTTGGAACCACAAACAAAACAATCCCAAGATAATTCCTTAAATTTAGCCAGGCTACAGCTGATCCTGTCATTTAGCAGGGAGTCCCGGACTCCCTACTTAAAAACCTGTTGTCCCATGATCAAGGATGCCATGACACTCACTGGGAATGCAAAGAGTGCTCTGGTGACAGGGCTGGTGGCAGGCAGGGACAAGCAGGCAAAGGGCCATCATGTAAAGGAGCTGGAGCCAGTACAAGGGCAGTCCACTCCACAGCCACAGCCTCACTCTCTCCCCCACACACTGCAGCTACTGCCTCACTGAGTTCAGGTGTCCTCTCGCTGAAGGCCAGGCTCACAAGAGGCTGATCCCAGATCCAACTCCCACAGATTTGGACCCTCCCACAGGGTCCTCTTCCAGCTAACCTCAGATCCAGTCTTAACGAAGGTGATAGCAGTTACCACAGCCCCATCCAGGATCCTCTCCCAGACCTCACCCAGCTTCTTTTTCAGATCATGCTGTACTTAGGTCCGTTGCAGCTGGTCTTGAAGGGCCTGAGCAGCTTCCCAATAGACTCTGGCTTCCACCTAGGTAACTGGGCAGGGCAGTCGCCTCCTCTTCTACCCACTCACCCAGTTAACCCACCAACTTGCCCACCCATTGTACTCCACCCACAGGACAAAGGCTGTGACACCCATCTTGCTGTGGATGCACTTCTGTGGAGACAACACGCAGGGCTGTGACAGGATGCTTCTGCTCTTCCACAGAGGAACAGGTACTGATGGGGGGGACTGTAGTAATTAATGGGCCCTCATGAGCAGGGACAACATTCTCCAACCAGATGCTACAGAATGGTCTTCCTTGGACACCTGCAAAGGGCCGGGTAGGGCTAAAGGCACCCATCCCCTTGAAGAAGAAACTGCACACCCTGAAAATAACTGCCTCTTGTTGGACAAGGAACCACTATGAGCATCAGCTCCTTGTGCCTATCTAGAGGAAATGAAGGGGCAGTCCTACTCTGGCCCTGCTGAGAACACAAGGTTTACCATCATCCCAGTCCCCTGGAAGCAGAGGATCAAAGCTGACAAACTAACCTTCGAGAGGTGATGGGGAGGGAGGAGAGCCTCTGCTGGTGGGAAAGGAGCAGTCAGGGAACTGTGACACTGCAGTGCCCATGATCTGCCTGTCAATGGAACAACTGGCTTCTGCTAGGAAGCAGGAAGGAGCCAAGCACAGGCGCACATGCCCATGATGCCAGCTCAAAGGAGACAAGCAGGGCTGCCAGCTCTAAGCCAGCTTGAGTATCTGAGAGGCATGGGGGAAGCAGACAGTATATAGAGGACCAGAGCGCAATCTGCCCTGGAGAGCTCAGGGCTTTTTGAGGGCTTCGGTGACTTCTGACACAATGTGCCTACTGTCTCAGAGTGCTTGGGGGAAAAGGTTCTGAGGATAACACACTGGACTGCTTGGGCTCCTAAGAGGCTAGCCCCAAGGGGAAGTGCCTTAGGCATGCTCAGAGTATACAGAAATACATGCTTTCAGGATACTGACACCTCTTCCCAAGTCTGCACCTAGACACCTCTAGCACAAGCCTCAAGGAAGCTTGAGGTTGTAGAAGAGAAAGGCAGAACACTTGGCCTTCATCTTGGTTCTCTAAAGACAAAGGGGCTTGCCCACCTCAGTTGTTCTGGAAGGTGCCCTGGGAACAGACATCACAAATCTAGTAGGTAGCAGATCCAGTAGCAGGTCCTCAAGGCCAGCTAGCACTGGTTCTGGAATGTGGTCTGATGGGCACAAACCTCATGGACCCAGGAGTTCGCCCAGCCCCGCCCCATCCACCCAGGGTGGGACTTTCCCCTCCACGTCCATCACTTGATGCTGCAGACAAGCGTGACTTCCAACCCTGACCTGCAGCGGCTCTAGCAGCTGCAACAGTAACACAACAGAAACCACAGAGCAATGGGTACACAGATGTCACCCAGACACACAGAAAAAGTGGTGTGACAGAACAGCGATCCCTGTCAACAGGGACCGAAGAATCACAACAAAGATTTCTAAAAACATGGTTATAATAATGTTCACACATGCAGGTAAAGCAAGAAGTCATTCAGCGACAGCTAGAGCTGTCTGCAACAGTCATCCTCAGTGTTTGAACAAAGAAACACAAACCAACATTCCCCAAGCCCCTGGCTCTCATAGGTTCCACAAAGGTCTCTTGGTGAAACAGATGTCGAACACTGGACTGAAAACTGTGGCAACTCAGCTGCGTGAATCCCAAAGGCAAAGCCGTGGTGAAAGAACCAAGAGCTAACCGCTGCAAAGGGCGCTGGGAATCACAGACATGGCAGCTACGAAGCTGCTCATCAGCTCCAAAGTCAGGAAAGTCATGTTCTGACAGCTGGCTGAACCAACCAGTGCAGAAGCATCTTCCACAGCAGTGCTGCTAACCTGCCTATCCCTGCTGAGCTCCAGGTCACCAAGTGCTACTCTGTGACTTCATGCAAGCTGTTCACATAAAGGATGCTACTTTGAAGTTTGGGGAGCATGGACTTCTGGACACATTGGCCTCTGAGCAATGCTAAAACTAGTATGCAGTGTCTCCATGGAACCTGGACCCTAGAGGAAGGGCCTGCTGCTGACAGGGACACTAGAGTCTCACCACTCAGTTTGTCTGTCCATGGCTGAAGTGGGTTCAGACTAAGAGGTGCCAATGATACTAGTGGGGGATGTGAGCACTGAGGTTAGGAGCTGAAGCCAGTGCCCTCAGGACTGAGCTTGGGGTCCACCAGTTGGGAAGAGTTAGCCTCCTGAGGGCTAGAGGGATACCCCTCAAGGCACTTCAACCTGATAATGTGGCTCAGTCTTCCAACACCAGAGGCAGATCTGGCCCGTTGGACCCAGCTGCAGCTAAAGGCTCCAGAGTGCCGAGGGAGAGGGCACATGTTTCCTGCCATTCAAATGATACCCATCTGTGCTAAGAGATACAGTAAAACCACTAGCCAGAACATACGGAACCCTCTGTGTAAACAAGGAGCCATGCTCTCGTCTGAGTGTGCTCTCTGATTAGCAGGCTGTCTGGGCCCCATGACTGCGAGTTATCGAGCAGAGCTGCCAGGGGCCAGAGGGGCAGCCAAGGTTCTTCAGTTGTCACCTGCTGTGGATGAGCAGGGCAAGGAAGAGCGGGCTGTGGCCACACACACACCAGGGTGCTCCTGAAGGGCCTCAAGCTTGATCACGGCCCTAAGCGCCACACGCGGCTGCCTTAGCTGCTGCTGTCTCCTGAACACCGTGTGCAGTGCCTGCAGCTGCCCCAGCTCCTGCATGGTAAAACATGACTGCTGCTCCGCAAAGCGTATAAGCGCCTCAAACGAGACAGCTGCCTGCTCCCAGGCTGCCTCGTCATCCTCACCAGCGTCCTTCTCTGCCTTCTCTGCTTGCCCAGTGGCCTGGGACGGGGCCTCATCCATGTCCCTCCCCGCAACCCCCTGCTCTTCAGCCCTGCTGTTCTGAAGCCTGGGGCCAGAACAAGAGGGCCCTTCTTTGACGAGCTCAAGGATGTGTGCAAACGCCTTATTGTGAGGCTTGATGCTGCAGCACTTGGCTTCCTCCTCAGAGGAGGAACCGTCAGTGAACGTGACAGTGGGCCACAGCTTTCTCCAGGCCCGCCTGAAGACCTGGCTAGGCACAGCATTCCAGGCACAGGCCACATTGACTATGGCATCATTTATGCTGTGGCGGGTGGGGAAGCCCTGTAAGGCCACAGGAGGGTTAATAAAGAGCCTCATGAAGGCTCGGCGAATTCCCTGCTCTGTGGGCTGCAGTAAGGAAGTCACACTGGCAGGCAGGAAGATAGTGAAGACATTCTCCGACACGAGCTCAGACTCCTGTGGGTGGGCCCGCGAATGGTCCAGCAAGAGAATTGCCTTGCTGTCTTCAGGCAAGCCTATGGTTCTGAAGTGCTCTCTCACTGAGGGGACAAAAATATGATGGAACCAGTCTGAGAAAATCTCCTTGTCTACCCAGGCATTACCCTGGGCCTTGTAAGCAATAGGCAGGTGCTGGATGCCTCTAAAGGCTCTGGGGCCACCACCCTTCCCAATGGCCAAGGGCTTGATTCTGTGAGAGCCTGTGGCATTGGCACACATTAAGACAGTCAGTCTGTCCTTGCCCTGTTTGAAGTGGGGCACAGTGCCATCGTCTGGGGTGGAATTCGGCAAGCACCGCCAGACAAGACCGGTCTCATCAGCGCTGTACACCTGCTCAGGGGACAGCCCATGCTCAGCTGCAAGGCTCCTGAAAAAGCCACAGAACTGCTCAGCAGCTTGGTGGTCGGCCACCTGCTTCTCACTAGAGGCATCTAACTTTTTAATGCCATGCCTGGCCTTGAAGCGCCAAAGCCACCCTCCAGAGAACACACAGGGCTCTGTCAGCCGCATCTGCTTATAGAAGTCCTTGGCCTTCTCGATGAGCATGGGGCCTGACACGGGGATGCCCTCAGCCCGCTTTACCAGGAACCACTCGTAAAGCACTCGGTCCAGGTGCTCCAGCTTGGGGGTGTGCAGCGTGCGCCGCTGCTCCAGCGCCTGGCGAGAGTCCGAGCTGGCAAAGAACCTGAGCAGCTGGGCCTTGTGGGCTTTGATGTCATACAAAGTAGACATGCCCACATTATATTCCTGCATCAGGGCCTTCCTGCTTTCACCGCGCTCCAGCCGGGTGCAGATGTCAATCTTCTCCTTCAGGGTCAGCACCACTCGCTTCCGCTTCTCCCCCTTGCTCTTGGTTGCAGCCTGGTTGGAGGCCATGAGGAGGGTCCAGGCTGGGCTGGGCCTGTCCTTCCCTACCTAAATTTCTGTCTGGCTCCCTAGGCCACAGTCTCTTCCTGCTCTTGTTTGCCTTTGTGCAGGACTGATCCTAGGGTCAAGCCAGGTTCATTCTTGGCTCTGCTTGCTGCCTACAGCAGTGATGTGCCTCAGTTTCCCTTTAGTGAGGCTCCAGCACACTTAGGCCTCACGCTCTAGTAGTGTAGTAGGCTACTGTTCTCTTCAGGAGAGGTGACAGGGTTGAGTTACCCTGGACAGCTGGAGCCTTGGGTCTTCACACAGATGGCAAGAGGTGGCAGTTTTTCCCTTTGAAAGTGTCCAGGTTTCTGAGCTGGGAACACTTTTCACCAGGATTGACAACGCTGTCTTACCATACACTTCAGGAACTGGAAGCAAAGAAGAAAGAAAAAATGTTACTGAGAACACTCAAGATGGGCTTAGTCACTTGAAAGCGTCACTTCGAACATCAGTGCCATTCATTCGGCCTGGGGTTTGCTGTCTAGTCTGTTAACTAGCCCTTCCTTGCAGACCCCAGAGCAGGCAGCACCAGCAACCTTCATAAATGTCCAGAAAAGGTAAGAGTCACAATGCTTCTGCCTCCTCCAACCCTTCATCTGGGTGGCTCCTCCCAATCAAGCATTTGATGAACCAGAAGGCTACAAGGTTACTTCCACGAGCAACACAAAGGCGCACCTACGACCACAATGTAAGAGACATGAGACATTTATTTAAATGTGCAAGAGTTCCAAAAGCCACACGGGGAATGTCAGCTTGTCACCAGCCAGCTGTGTAACCCTGTCTCCTCCCTCAAGTCAGCCTCTTGTTCTGCAGATGGTGGTGCTGGTCCCCGAGGGTCTCCCATTCTAGTCATAGTGAGGGTGGTGCACACACCACTGGCACATATGACAACTGCTGTGTGCAGCTGCCTGTGGAACAGAAGGAAATCAAGGCCACAGTCTACTCTGGGGGCGGAGGGGGGTATTCAGTAACAAACCCAGGGAGCTGAGGAATTCTGCAGCAACCTGAGGGGCAGACAAGCTTTCAGGGGGAGCCTCAGCTCCTGATTGATGGTGCCTGCCCTGCAGATGTGCAGAATGGTTATGTGGCTGAATCCACCCACTTCAGAAATGAAATTTTGCCAAGCTGAGTGTGGTGGTTCAAACCTGTCATTCGAGCACTTGAGAGGCTGAGGCAGGACTGCTGTGAGTACAGGGCCAGGCTGGGCTACCCAGTAAGTTCTAGAAGGGAGGAAGGGAAAAGAGGGACAGAGGGAAAATTTGGATCTTGTACTACTCTTAGAACTTCCGAAACGTGGCTGCAGAAATCCTGGAGGCTCCTAACCTTGGGACTTCAAAGGGAGCACTGACAACACAGGGCCACTTGAACAGGGGGTTAAAGGATTACTTTCTTGGGGCGGGAGTGAAAGCTCTTAAGAGGAGAGGCAAATTTTTTCGAGTCGGTCCTGAGACATCATAACCGGTGATAAGAAACAACCTGACATCGGGCTGCAGCCCGGACGACACTGGGAGAAAAACTCAAAACACGGGCAAGAGAGGAGGGGAGGAACGACCGAGTTTGCTCGGTTTGCGTGCTGGTGGAGCGCCTGGGGGCCGAGGGGACCCGACCCCGGGGAAGGACTACTGAGAAGGGATCCGCCAGTCCCGAGCGCGACTCCTCCGGGCGGAGAAACAACGACGCGCGTCCGGGTCCGGGGCGGGAACGTGGGTCCGGCCTCTAGTCAGTTAGTGGTGGCGGCGACGGCCCCGGCCCAGCCCCACTCACCTGTGGACCCCGAGCCGCCACTACCGGCCGGAAATGCCGGCCACGCAGCTCTCCACCGGTCCGCTCCTGGGGCCTTCCCCGAGCCACTTCCGGGGACGCTCTAGACCACCGGGAGGCTTCTATCTCGGTGGTGTCTAGCTCGCTACACCGAGGATGAGCAAGGGAGCAGCCCCGGCCCGGCAGCTCCCCCGCCCATAGAACGACGAAGGGCAGAGGGAGCCGCAAGTTCATGAGGAGCGGAAGCCCGGGCTGAGCGTCCGGTCCTGGGAGCCCTGACCGGGCGAGCACAGACTGGAAGCTAAGTCCAGCGCCACCTTGTGATGGGAGGTTCCCAAGGCCCTCCCGTAGCCAGTATCCCTTTCTATTCCTTTTTGTTTTGTTTTTTTGTTGTTGTTTTTTAATACGTTTTTATTGCTATTTATTAAGCTCTACATTTTTCTCTGCTCCCCTCCCTCCTTCAATCCTCCCCCAAGGTCCCCATGCTCCAAATTTACTCAGGAGATCTTGTCTTTTTCTACTTTCTACTTCCCACGTAGATTAGGTCTATGTAAGTCTCTCCTAGTGTCCGCATTGTTATCTAAGTTCTCTGGGATTATGGTTTGTAGGCTGGCTTTCTTTGCTTTATGTTTAAAAACCACCTATGAGTGAGTACATGTGAACACACATGCCCGCAACTGAGCAATTGTGACTAAGTGAAGGTCGTTGAAGCAGATAGTTTGTTCTGATTGTCTGGTGAGCCTTGTATAAGCACAATGTTTGTTGCTAAAGGATCAAATGGGAGAAGACCCTGCAATGAAGGCAGTGGAGTGGCCACAGAGGCTGGGCCCTAGGTTTTGAAGATGGAGGAAGGTTACCAACAAAGAAGTACAAGTGGCTTACAGGAGTTCCAAAAGGCCAGGAAACATGCTCTCTTGGAATACAACTCTGATGGCACCCTGATCTCAGTACCCTGACCTGCATAAGTGTATGAAAATGGAATTGTGTTATTTCAGGCCTCCACACTGGAGTATTTGTGCCATAGAAAGACTGATTATGGAAACTTGCTTCTTCTTAATTCACACCCTTGCCTGAGTACCCAGGACCCTCTACTTGCCCTTCCCCACTCTCTTTTGCTGAATCCTTTGCTCTCTCCAGATTCACACCCTCTAGGGATCTCCAGTGTTAGAGTTCTAATACCACGGAAGGATAGGCGGCTCCCAAATCCATGTCTTCTTCCAGAATCTCTTCCCTGACGTCCAGACTTCTGCCTTTTGCCCAGCACCTGGACATGGCTGTCCACATGTGCCTCGAACACAGTGCTTCTGAAGCGGAAATCAGGAGCCTCCTGAACAGCCTGTCTCTCCACTCACCCCTCTCCCCAGTGTTTCCTGGCAGTTCCATTTCCCCATTCTCTAAGGGTCACTCTGAACCCTCCCTCACATCCAGTGGACCAGTTCTGATTAGCCCTGCCTCCAGAATCCATCCTTTGGATTTCCCCTCTCGCTCCCTCTGCCTGACCTCTAGTCCGTGCCCTGGCCATCTATGGCCTCCTCCTTGGTCCTGTTGTTCTGCCCCCTTCCCTCACTGTCAGCTGTTTGCTGCTGCACTGGGAGCAGTCCTGAAACCCTGGCTTGGAACAGCCACTGCCTTGCAGCGCATGACTCTGGGTCATGAATCACATGATAGAGTTAAATGTGTGTGGAACACGGGAGGAAACTGAGTCTCAGAAGATACCGGGCATGCAGTATGGCTGGAACCCAGGGCCCTAAGAAGCTTTTCAGTTTTGTGGACTCCCCTGGATTGGCTGGCTCTGTCCCTGCATTTGGCTCTCTGCTGCCACCTTGTGGACCTGGGACCACACATTTCTCTAGTGGTAGGGCTTGGTGTGGAAGTGGGGCTTGGCATATGACTCCAGGACCCTCTCAAGGACTGAGTTCACTCTCGCCGTGGGGAAGGGGTCAGAAAGAGAGGAAGACTGGTATCTCCTTGGGCATGGTACTAAGATGTCCCCTCTACTCCTTCCCACTAATCCATACAGTTAAGCCCTTGAGATGACATCTGTACCACGGCAGCCTCGTCACCAGACAGACTTGCCCTCCCAACTTATCCAAAATGGCCTTGGAAAGAGTCAGTCTTGGCAGATCGCTTATCATGGTCTAGCTTACCTTGGTCATCTCCCAAGTCCCTCGACCATCCCTGAAAGACTGTTCCTGCCACCTGCAAGCCTTTGCCTGGAGGAGGCCTGGACTGCGGTGGTGCCCGTTACTCAGGTGGAGAGATCACTAACCTCCCCTTCCCCCTTACAAGGTTTCTCAGGCCTCCCTGGCTCACTGACTTGTCTCCAAGGAGGAGTGGGCATGTGAAGAAAAACAGGGAAAGGCGGGGATGTTTCTAAGAGACTTAAAGTGGTGACAGTTGGGAGCCGTTTGGGGGATGTTGCAGACAGAGCCATGAATAGTACTGAGGAAAAAACCACCTCTGGGTAAGCAGGGACCAGATTAAAGCTAGGACATGTCTCAGGATGCATCAGGGCCTGCAGAGTTTCAGGCCTCCAGCCCACTGTCGTGGGGTTGCTCTAGGACTCATTTTTGCACCTGTGCTCACTCTCACAGCAAACAGTTCTGTACATTTGACCTCTACCCACACTCTTTCACATGACACGGGTTCCCATATCTCATCAACATATCAGACACAGAGCTTTCAAGAAATGATTTTGACTTCTAGGACTCAACATGGCGACCTTAATGGGAGAGGACATGCAGCTTCCTGGAGGCCTGGCTGCCCGTGTCATACCCTTGACCTGAGGGGCTGTTTCCAAAGGCCTACAGTGGCATAAACAGAAGTCAGCTATGGTTTTACATTCCACGTGCTGACTAAAAGTCATCTATGTGCAAAATTACAATTCCACCCAACTGTGATTTGTGTGCAAGCAGGAAACCCTGGGATAGCTCCCTAAGAAGAGGTAGGGGTCAGATGGAAAGGCATGGCTTTGAGAACCCATACCCAAAGAACAGTGGCTTCTTTGCTATGTGAACAGGCAGGCTCTCCAGGAAGTATGGTGGGCTGTGGTGGGGAGAGGAGGAAAAGAGAGAACAAGAAAAACTAGAGACTCAGGCAGTGAAGTTAGGCTAAGGATGAGTCATGTCAAGGTCACACCCAGACCACATTCACTCCTGGAGTGACTTGGAGGGGGTATGTCCTTTGTGATAAGTCTTTTCAGGAAGTGTGCCACCAGAGAATCCATGCCTACTTCAGGCTACAAGGTTGCCTTCAGGGCATGCTCTAAGCATGAAGGGCAAGGATCAGGGGTTAGCCAGTGACTAAATTCAGAGCCAATTGTGTAACTGAGATCAGGCCTCGTCATGTAACCATAACCAGGTTTAGTGTATGAGCACCGTCAGAGCTCAGTATGTGAACAGAGTCAACTACTCAGTCTGTGGCTAGAGTAATGGCACACAGGGTGACCAGGATCCAGGCTCAGTGTGTGGGTAGAGTCAAGGATCAGCTTGCGACCAGAGTCAGGATCGTGGTGTGAGCAGGAGCAGAGCTCACTGTGCCCAAGATTAGGAAGAGTGACCAGGATCAGGGCTCATTGTATATCAAGGATCAGAGTGTAACCAGGGTCAGGGTCAGAGCTCAGTGTGTGGTCATGATCAGGCTCATATATGGATATAGCCAGGACTCAGGGTGTGGCCATATTGTCCTGTTTGACTAAGGTCACAAGAATGAGTGTTCAGTGTTGGGCTGCAATCAGAGTTAAGCCTGTGGTGAGAGGTGGGGCTGTAAGAAAATCATAGTCACAGTTGTCAGTATTGGAGATGAGGTGAGACCACTAGGCTACCATTTACCAGAGCTCCCTCTCTGGACACCACTCGGGGCCCAGTGGTTCTGCAAGGTTCTGGGCGTTGCGCCTGTGTCCACTATATCCGTCCAGTGCCCCTGGACTTAGCCAACTAGTACTGCCTCCAGGCATTGATATGCGGGCTTGCCTTTAGAGTATTCACGCCATATCAAGCATGATCAACAAACATTTACACGCCTGTAAATATTTGGGAAATGACTGTTCCAGTTGGTGCTGGGTGCTTGTGCCTCCAGTGCCAAGACAGATAAGCAAGGTCTCTCCAGGGGCAGCCATCCGGATGGATGGGAGCAGGGAAACAGCCATACATGGACACAATCAAGCTGTGGGCACTTACAGCACTCCCTGGACTGGGAGGCCTGTGGCAGGAGAGGATGTTCCAAGAGGAAGTTCTAGGTGGGCAGAGAGCAGGAAAGCATCTGGGGGGACAGTACCCTTATCCTGTGTGACCTTGAGCAGGATCTTGCCTCTTTCTGAGATGCAGGTTCTTTAGTACCAAAGGAGAGAATTTCCAGAGAAAAGAGGCCATCCCAGGAGTGCTAGAGAGTCGGGCAGGGGAGGTCACAGAGGGCCTGGGGTTGCAAGTAGAGCCCATGGGCCAATCTGTGGTTGCTACCTGGTCCTGGCATTGCTGGGGCATGGTGTGGTTCTTTGAGGCTAGAGGGGGAATACTTAACGCCTTAAATGCCAGGCTGTTCTCAAGGAATGTTTAGGGTGAAGGAGTAGTCGGAGATCTATCAGCAGGAGCAAGAGAACACCAGAGACCACTGTCCCTGGCTGTGGGCAAATGAATGGTGGCCATGGTGGGTAGCATTTCTACCCACTTGCATCTGACCAGAACAACAGTGTGCCCGGCAAGGTTGCCAGGACAGCCTGGCAGAAGGATGGTGAATGTAGGTGAGTCTCAGGTCAAGACAAGCAACAGAGACTATGGATCACCCCAAAGCCAAAAGCAGTAGGAAGCAATGGACCTGGACCCCTTGATCTAAAGGAAACTGATCAGAGAGCTGGCTGGGGAAGACTGACCCACAAGATCTGTGGCCTCTACAAAAGCGAGACGGCCACTACAACCCAGCAGGGAGCTGCACAGGGAGAGACGGCCTGACCTCTGTAAGGTCATTGCTTTGTAAGATGGATGCCTCACAGACCACAGAGCAATTGCGTGCAAGGTGGGTCTGGGGACAACAGAACATATCAAGTGGTGGCCCGGAAGCTGTGTTTCCTGACTCTTGTAACTAAAGTTCCAAGTTGGGGGATAAACAAGGTCCTGAAGATAGATGCCTTTGTCCAGGGCCTGGCACACTCCCACGCTCTAGGACATGCTCTTATTGCTGTCCAAACTCCCCACTGGCTCTTAGGTCACCTATCCAAGAAAGGCAACCCCAGAAGAGCCCCTATTCAGTGACACCTTCTAGCAGCCAGTTGTTGTCATTTGTAGCAGTGAACTGCTATTATGTCTATTGCCCTTCAGTCCAGGCCTGTTTTCTCAGGGGGCATGGGCCCCAAGAAGGCAACACAGCTTTGGTGCTGAGCCTTGGGGTCCCACAGATGCACCTTTGTCCTTGGCCAAATGACTCGGGGGAGTAGAGAACCTCAAGAAAGGAATGTTCCAGAACTGGCCTCATTCCCCGAGAAGGGCAGGCACAGTGTGGGTGTCTTAGGACTTCCAGCCCTTGTCCTGTGGGTGGCTGAGAAAGGGCTTCTAGCAGAAACAGCGGCCACACCCTGGATAGGCTGTGCCCTCCAGCACCAGAAAGAATGACAAAGGCAATGGGAGGGGTAGTGTGTGAGATCAGATTGGAATGGGCAGGTCCCTGGGCTTTCACTGGCTCCAGAGAGCCTGTCACTGTTGACTGTGAGCTGCAGAGCCTCCCTTACCAACTGCAACCATATAAAGCCTTTGGAGGCAAACTCCCAGCTGCCCACCGCAACCATGAAGGCTCTCCTTTTTGTCCTATTGGCCACCTACTTGGCCCTGCAGCCAGGTAAGCTACGGACAGCCACGGGGCAGGGCTAGGGAAGGAGTGAAGAAGAACCGTCGGAGGGGCCGATGGACGAGACAGGAAGAGGAGAGAGAAGAGCAGGGTGGCCAGAGCAGCTTTGCTGTGTGGTCACTCACTCTTGTCCCGTGAGAGGCAGGCTGTGAGGAACAGAAGGGCTCCCAGAAAGGCCACTGAGGGACAGATGTACAGGGCTAGGACTCCTTAGTCAGGGAGGACCAGGGGCCAAAAGTCTCAAGCTGGGAAGTGTCACAGAGGCAAAGGAGGGAAGAATGGAGCAGGAAAAGGTACTTGGGATGTCTTGAGAGGGTACTCAAGAGTCTATCCTTGGCTACTTTTGCCTCCAGTGTGAGAGTCCACTGGGGCAGGCAGGCTGTGATGGTCTAGCATGCTGGGCCCTCCCACCAAGTGACCCCAGGAAGGTCACTATACTCTCAAAGCCTCAGCTTCCTCTTCCAGGAAGGAAAAAAAAACTGTTCTTAAGGCCACTGGAGACCTAAGCAGGATGAAGTTTGTAGCCACTCAAGTCAGGTGTTCAGCACCTGTTCCTACAGGTGTGACTCAAACCCCAGCTTTGCCATTTTTGAAGAGAAAAGACAACCAACACACCCTGACATTGGTGTCATTAGCCCCAAACACAGTCCAGGATAGGTCCAGGGGCCATTAGCCCCAGACACAGACCAGGATAGGTCCAGGGGTCATTTGCCCCAGACACAGACCAGGATAGGACCACGGGTCATTTGCCCCAGACACAGACCAGGATAGGTCCAGGGGCCATTAGCCCCAGACGCAGACCAGGATAGGTCCAGGGGCCATTAGCCCCAGACGCAGACCAGGATAGGTCCAGGGGCCCTACCATCACTGCATAGCATTGCAGAGGTCTAGGAGGGGCTGAGAGGCAAGCTGGGCTTAGGGAACAAAGACAGGTGGACCTTGGTGCCTAGTAGCACAAGGGGGTTAAGGAAGTGTCTCTCTGCACCTGCCCCCAGCCTAGTGCCCCATGGGGCTTTTTCCAGGTGTGACCAGTCACTGGCGCCTATTCCCCCTCTCTCAGGAATCACAGGCATTTGGTAAAGCTTTAAATTCCCTAATAGTGAGCCACAGCACAGACTGTGGGCTTTGGGTGACCAAGGGGAGGTAGGCTGGCAGAACCCTCTGTGAAGGGTGTCGGAAGTCTTTGGGCTTTTGCCTCTTCGTGTCAGCCTTCTGGAGGGGACTTATCTGTGTCTCTCCATTCTGTGTGGGGACGGGAGTCTCTGGTAAGGCTCTCCAGAGGTGCGGCTGGCCAGCTCTGAGCCTCGAGCCTCCTGCTTCACCCACAGGTGCTGCCCTGCAGTGCTATTCATGCACCGCGCAGGTGAGCAACACAGACTGCCTGAACGTGCAGAACTGCAGCCAGGGCGAGAACAGTTGCTGGACATCACGCGTCCGTGAGTCCCCCACTACCCAACACGGTTCTCACTGCCTGCTGCCCTACTGCCCAGCCATTCTGCTTGCCGGCTTTTTCAGCCTCCTTCCCCGCTCCAGCTAAGCAACAAAGAATCTAGACCTTGGGCTTTGCCACAGTTCTTCCTCTGTCCATCTGCCCACCTGTCCATATATCTGCACACCCCTGCTCAGCTCATCTCCACCTTCCTTCCCTCCCCCTCCTCCTCCCCACGCTCGCTCATTCGGTAAACATTTCTGGTGCTTGGTGGAGTGGCTCTAGAGATTTAGCATGCTCAGGAAGGGGCCCCGAGACCGGGGCAGGGAGGTGAATATCAAGGCACTCTGTCTTCCCAGGGGCCATTGGACTTGTGACAGTTATCAGTAAGGGCTGCAGCTCAAATTGTATGGACGACGCGGAGAACTACTACGTGGGCAAGAAGAATATTACGTGCTGCTACTCAGACCTGTGCAACGTCAGTGGGGCCCACGCCCTGAAGCCAGCCGCCACCACCCTGGGGCTGCTCACTGTGCTCTGCGGCCTGTGGCTGTGGGGCTCCAGCCATCTATAGGCTCTCGGGGGGGCACTACAGCCTCTACTAGACAGGGATACCCCGCCACCACTCCTAACATCCACAAAGGGCTGGCCTTCGCCCTGCCCCTCCTGGAGCTCCCTCGTCTCTGCGGCTTCTGTTTCTACAGCTGGCACCTTGCCCACCCCTCGACGCCCCCACCAGCACCACGCCCCACCAGTTCTGCTCGAGTACTTCTGCTGCAGGACTCCCTCGCCACCCCCACTCTTCTGGAGCTGAGCCGATCTTTACAGCAGCACTTGGGAAGGGCCTGGTGAAGCCTGAAATGAGCTAGACTGGGCAGAAAAGAAGCTGGGAGGTGGGTGTGAGGGACTGGAAGTCTTAGGAGATGAGTCCAGTGGGGGGACCTGCCCCATGTTTATAGAGCCCCAGAACACAGTAGGCCTGTAATAAATACCTGTCGGGTTTAAGTCTGAGAGAGCTTCTGTCCTTAAGCAGCCAATGATGAGCCTGGCCTCCATCTGGGTAATGTCTTTAAAGGGTCATGAACATACCATTGACCTTAGGGGTTAGAGGCCTGGTCTTGGTAGGAACACATATGTGGTGGCACCTGGCAGAAGGTAAGACTGCATATCTCAGGACACCCGTCCTTGATGTACAGACTCCAGCACATAGCCAAGCTTCTCAGCCCTGTGTGTTCCTCTACTACCCTCCCAGTGGAAGGAAGCCCTGAGTTTTTATGGATAAGAGGAACACCTAGGAAGGAGAGCTCCCTCTAGCCTCAGCGAATCTACTATGCCAAACTTTGTTCTAGTTGGGCATGGTGGCCCCCACTTTAATCCCAGAGCTCAAGATGCAGAGGCAGGCAAATCTCTGTGCCTCTGAGGCCAGCTCAATCTACATAGCAGTTCCAGGCCAGCCAGGGCTACGTAGCAAGACCCTGTCTCAAAACAAACAAACAAAAAAACCTTTGTTCTTAGAGTTGCATGCTTCTGGCACATAGGAAATACAAGCACAAGAGTCTCAGAGCAGGCAGCCAGTAGTTGCCCCCATCCCACACCACACAAGAGTGTGTCCAGCCCACACTCCCGAGTTCCATCTGCTGAGTCTGTGTCCATGCCATTAAAAGCTTGGGGGGGTGTCTACAGGAGGACATGCCTATCCCTCCCACTCCTGGGAAAACCCTTCTGAAGGAAGCCTGTCTTATTCCTGGGAATTGCCTGGACCTTGGGTGGGGATCTGCATGGGGAACCTGTTTCTACAGCCGATGCCCCTCCACCCCCATGCCAGTGTTGAGATCACATGAGGAAGTCTCCGCACCTCCCTCCACCTAGTGCCCAGCGGGGCTTTTTCCAGGTGTGACCAGTCACTGGGGCCTCACATCCCTCTCTCAGGGATCATGGGCATTTAATAAAGCTTTAAATTCCTGAACAGTGAGTAACAGTGCAGACTGCAGGCTTTGGGTAACCGCATGGGGGACATAGAAGGTCAGTGAAGGGTCCAGGTGTGTACTGAGCTGGGTGTTGGAACTTGAGTCCCAGCATTCAGTGGTGGTAGTGGGAGCCCAGGGGCCAGTGGGACAGGGGTCGTGCTGAGGGTGAGCCTGGCCAGGGCTTTGAGGCTGATGCCCTCAACATTTGTGTATGACCTTAAGTAGGAGACATTCCTCTCACCCTGGGAAATGATGAGCATCCAGGGTTGAGTCCAGGCTCTGGAAGGCCCTGTGTTTTCAGGAGGACACTGAAGAACTGGAGGTCTTTCAGCAGGATCTCCCATCTACTTGGAACATGGTGCAGGACCTGGGGCCAACAGCTGCCACAGGGGGTGGTACACAGGGTGGTACTTCTGGCAGCATTTTCTTGGGAGCCAACCTTCTGGTTGAGGCTTGCTGTCTTCCCTGGAGACAGTGGAGGACAAGGTGCAGATTGCAGGACCCCGCGCAGCTCCATCCGCTCAGCAGTTATGGGACATCTGCTTGGTCCCGAAGGCTGTTCCTAGCACACCACGTCTGGCAGTTACCTAGGCTTGGCTGGGTTCTCCTTGGCACATCTGGATACCCTAAAACCAACCCACGGCATGGAGCCTGCAGGTAGGCAGACCCATAAATAAGAGAAATAGGGAAGTATGTGTTCCCTTAACCCAGAGCTAGGAGAACAAAGGGCAGAGGACGCCAGAGCTGGCTCATGCAGAATGACCATCCTCGCTGGGGAGACTCAGCCCATCAGGGACCACACATCAGCTGCCCCTTAGCCTAGTCTTTTTCTCCTTGTGTTTGGCAGCCCAGGCCAAGAGTGCCCAGGGCCAGAGGGACAAAGGGCCTTCATACCCTATCCTGGAGACTTCTTTGCAATGAATTATTAGAGTTAGGGTGAGGGAAGCAAACAGCAGAAGGTGCCCCGAGGAGTAGAGGGCACCCCTGGGTGCCAAGACCAAACCAATGACCTGGCATGGGTCTCTAACTCCCTCTTAGTTGCCACCAGTGTGGCACTGCTCAGGTAACCTAGCAGGGCCCAGTCAGGGGAGGATGGGGCAGGACCAGAGTTGGGCGCTGCAAGGTCTAGGGCAAAGTCATCCTGCTTCCCCCGCCCCCTCCCCGCCCCGCCCTGCTGCCTCGTGCCTGGTATTTCCCCCTAGTGGCCAAGATGGATTGCCAACCTGTCTCTGGAGGTGACGCCGGGCTCTAGGGCAGACAGGAATCGTTGAATAGCCAAAAATCCCTGAGCGAAGGTTCTGTACCCAGCACCCTTATTTGCCTAGTGCTGGCAGAGAAGGGGGCATATTGAGCAACCCTGTAGACACCAAGGTCTGTTAGGGCGAGCAGGCCCTCCTCCAGTGTTCAGCCGGGAGACAGACATGCATCACTTATACGTGAAACTACAGCGAAGTGTGCTCAGATCCCTTCCAGAGGACCCTGGCAATGTGGTCTAGGCTAGGGTAGGGGAGAGAAAATGGAAGCAGAGCGAACAGAGGCTCAAAACCTAGCAAGGTGACAGGAGCAGAGGAGGCCCCGAAGATGGGTGCTCATTCACCTCTTTCCCTGCCTCAAAAGCCTGGCTAACCGTGGCGGGTCTCTTTCCTGGAGGCATGAGACACGATGGGCAGAGTACAGAAGGCCCGTGCTCTGAGCGATGGACTCAAAGAGCATTGCTTAGTCTCTTCCTCCTTAGAGTCTGTCCCTGCCCCAGCCAGAGTGCAGGCTAGGACAACATAGGTGTTTCAAGCGGAAGCAATGTGTGGGAAAAGATCATCTTCCGGTCGTTTGGAGCTACCCTGATTGGCAGTGAGTTCCTTGCCTCTTGGAGTATCCAAGAAGACCCCAGGCACCGACTGTGCCATAGCTTCTGGCCTCAGAAACAAAACCGGAAAAGAACTCTGCTCTGGACAGAGACCACAGCAGACCCACGCAGCCCAGTAAGAGACAGTCGGAGCAACGCTGCCCAGCGGATCTGGCACTCCATCAGTCTACCCATCCTTGGGCTCCCTGTAGTCATTTGCACACAGGATTATCGAAGTCCTGGAGGCTATCCAGGAGAGCCAGCCGGACCTCAAAATCTTCCCCTACTCTGAAGGAAAGGGACTGACATTTCACAAACCATACCTGGCACCTTTAGCTTAGTACATTCATGCCACTCCTTTCCACGACCCTACTTCTCTTCTATCTTGGATGTTATTTGCATTAAAAGGGGTAAAGAGGGAATTATTGGGGGTGCACTTAGGATGATCAAGATTTTCGGTGGACACGGGCCGAGTGCTGGGGGACAAATAATGTGGCTGTACACTGGGACGGAAAGGCACTCAAGAGATGGGGTCCAATTCTCTCTAAACCAGAGCGAATGCCCCAGGGGCCTTGCGGAAGCGGGATGCCTGGACAGGCTTGTGGGTCACGAGCAGCCTCGTAGAATCAGCATCTTTAGCGATGCATTGTCCGTTTGCCTTACAAAGTCCCTCAGCTGCTCCGGGGAAGTTCTGGAAATCTTTGGCTATGCTCATCTGAGCGACTGGATCCCAGGAGAGAGCAGGCTTCCCTATAGTTCCTGCACCTGCAGCTCCGAACGTGGCGGCGAGGTGGCGCTGTACTGCTCCGCGTGTCCAGCTGCGCCCCGCCCCGGGAAAAACGAAAGCGGCTCTGGCGGAGGACGCGGAACACACCACCAAGGCGCGCTCCGGGTGGGTATGATCAAGAGTGCGCGCGACTCCAGCCGGCGGCGCTGATGCCTCCGGCGCGCCTCCCCCTCCAACCGCTGGAAGAGGTGGTGCGCTCCAAGCGGTTCCCGGAGCTCCCAGGCTCCCGGGCAGGCCCACGGCAGGCAGCTGCTTACAGGGGTTCCTGGGTACCAGGTGCCCACTGCCAAGATGCTGGGGCTGCTGGTGGCATTCTTAGCCCTGGCGCTTGCTTTCTTCGCGCTGCTGGACGGCTGGTACCTGGTGCGCGTGCCGTGTGCGGTTTTGCGCGCACGCCTGCTGCAGCCGCGCGTCCGCGACTTGCTGGCCGAGCAGCGGTACACCGGCCGGGTACTGCCTTCGGATCTGGACCTGCTCCTGCACATGAACAATGCGCGCTACCTGCGCGAAGCCGACGTGGCGCGCGCCGCGCACCTGACCCGCTGCGGTGTGCTGGGGGCGCTGCGCGACCTGGACGCGCACACGGTGCTGGCCGCCTCGTGCGCGCGCTATCGTCGCTCGCTGCGCCTGTTTGAGCCATTCGAGGTGCGCACTCGCCTGCTAGGCTGGGACGACCGCGCCTTCTACCTGGAGGCGCGCTTTGTCAGCCTTCGGGACAGCTTCTTGTGCGCCTTGCTGCGCTCCCGGCAGCACGTGCTGGGCACCACGCCGGATCGCGTAGTACAGCACTTGTGCAAGCGCAGGGTGAGCAGCCCCACTCCGATGCCCCTGCCCTGTGCAACTCCCAGCCCCCTCCCACGAGGAAGACCTCTTTGAAGTTCTGGGACTGGTCTTGTATAGGAACACTTTTGCACTTTTCCTCTGGTTCCACGCTGGTGCCCCTCTTGGAGTTCTTATCATCTATGAATTAAGACTTTACAGTCAAGCGTAGCCAGTTTTTCTATGAATTAAGACTTTACAGTCAAGCGTAGCCAGTTTTGAGCCTGCCCCCCACCCCAGGGTTTCTCCTCCCTTCCTCTCTTCCAGAACTGAGATGCCCAGCCCACGTCTCTTTACTTGGAGCCTGAGTCCTAGTTCTGTGTATATCTAGAGTGCTGAGTCACCCTCTCTAGTCTCTTACAGGTGCCTCTTTTTGAGCATGGGATAAAAAGTATGGTCAGTTAGAGGCAGTTGCTGGGAATTCCAGTGGACCCGAGACCCTCTTTTATACAACTCGCAGCTGAGAAGCCTGGGTTTGGATTGACCTCAGGAGACCACAAGCCTTGTGTCTTTCCAAGGTTCGAGTTGGGGGGGGGAGCCNTATACCTCCTGGGACCCAAAGCCCTTCCCCAGGGCCCAGTCCTCCAGCATGGTGGCAGAGCCAGCTCCTTCAGTATGGCAACTGTGACCCTGGAGACAACCAGGGTAGTGATGGTTGCCAGGGCAGGCTCCTGAAGGTGCCAGGGCATGCCCCACCCTATTGTACCCTCTCTGACCTTACATCAGTGCTTAGGAGCTATATCTGCAGGGGAACACTCAGAGAGATGGTGGGCAGTTTGCCCAGTCTGTTCAGTGACTGGTGGTAGACAAGGCTCCCTGGCTTCCTCCTGTCTTTGTTGAGTCATGAACTCCTAGGGGGCTGGTTGGTACTGGTTAGTACAATGCATGTGAGGGGTGAGGGGACTGGAGGTGCAGTCACAGTAAGCAGTGACAGTGTGGAGGAGGCACAACCAATGCAGGCAGGCATCCCAGCTCAGATGGAGGCCTGGGGTTGGCTGTGAGTTTCCCTGGTTACAGGACTGTATCTTGGGTCGGGTTGGGTCCCAGGGAGAGGCAGATGTGGTTCAAGACAGGCTGAGTCTAAGGCTGGGCTAGTCTGGGGGCCACAGGCTAGGAAGGGGTTGCCCTGACTATAGATTCAGGGCAGATTGTACCCAGAAAGGACCCAGGCTGTGGGCCAGCAGTTCCCACCTGCTGTGTGGTACTTACCATGAGAGGTAAGAACCTCTGCTCAGCTTCTCCCCTCAGCCCTCAGCCCTCAGCACCCATCTGCAAGGACTCATGGGAAGCAGCCTTGTCTGGCTCTCCTGGAGGAGTGTGCCTACCTATGCCCTGCCCCTCATCCTGCTTTTCCCCAGGTAGCTAGTAGCTTGTCAACCAGCCAGCCTCACAGGCTTTTGCCTGGCTCTGGAGACAAGCCTCAAGCATGGCCCTGCTGATGAGGCCCTAGCCAAAGAATATGGGATATAAAGAACTAGGAAGGAGAAAACAGGTTAGAGGGAATTTGGGAAGTACTGGGCAGGTGTCATAACAAGGTGTGGTTCCTTCAGGGTCACAGGCTGAAACATGAAGTAAGCCGAGGTCCAGAAGCAGGAGGGCAGCAGCCTGATTGGCTGCCCCTCTGTTGTGCCTTTCTCTCAACACACAGAAGCAGTTGACTCTCTGGAGACTTAGCTTCCTGTCCTCCTACAGGTGGAGCCCCCTGAGCTGCCAGAAGACTTGAAGCACTGGATCGCCTACAATGAGACCAGCAGCCAGCTGCTCCGTGCTGAGAGTGGCCTCAGTGACACCAAAAAGGATCAGTGACTGCCACACCGGCACCCTCCCTGCCTTGCCTGTCAGCCAGTCCATTCCATAGAATGGGCCGTCTGGGTTGCACTCCTAGCTGGAGTGGCCTTGGACAAGCCTGGCTCCTTTTACCTGCTTGACTCAACTCCTCTGTGCTTACCTCCTCTTGGGCAGCTATTGGGGTGGGCATTGTTGTTCTGGCCCAGATCTGCCTCCTGGGTCCCTATAGCCTGACTGTTCTAGTGTGTCCAGATGAGTAGGCTCCTGGAGCAGAAGGGCCAGCACAGAGCCCAAAGTCAGGGATGCTTGTAATCAGGCAGGCCAGGGTAGTCCTGGGTGTGGCTGGGGCCTGCAGCTTACTCAGGGACAGTGGACCCTCTGAGGGTCACCTTATAGCAGGGAAGATAGTCCAGGACCAGCCCAAGAGCCCCTTAGAACACAGAAGGGCAAGTGGAAGCAGATTCTTGGCTATGATTCTGGTGATACCCACCACTCTACGAGGATGTACACTGTCTAGCAGGTCACCGGGGCCAGGAGCCCTGGTGTAGGGGAGGGGTCCCATGACTATTCTGAGTACCTGCCCTGTCCGCTCAGGGGAGGGGGCAGCTGCTTGGAGCTAGGCACTGCCTCCTTGCTACCTCTCTGGGAACCATACCTGGAGCCAGAGCCAAGAGCTTTAGTAATACCAGGACCCTCACCCACACCCCCTACCCACCCCCATGCTACTATGCTTGTCTTAGGGCTATCAAGGAGAAGCTGCAATCTTTTATTTAAAGAAAGCACAAGATTAAAACGTTTAAAAAAATGTATAGTGTGTGGGGGTTCTTATTTCTGCATCCTTGCCACCCTTGCTCAGACCTACCGGCTCCCTCTTCTGGAGGAACGCAGATGGCATAGGGTGCCTCTGAATGTCAGGCTGAGCCTGATGAGTCATGGGATTGAGGCCAAGAGTGAGCAGGCTAGAACCCCAGCTGGCCTTCCTACCCCGAGCCCCTCCTTGTCTAGCCCCAGCCTGTGAATATTGCAGCCCCAGTTATGTGTACCGGGCCCAGCTTTTCTGTTCCCTTCCTTAGAGCCCCAGGAAGTCAGGAGGAAAGTAGGGTGCAGGCCGCACTGCATTCTTCATGCCCTTTGTGGGTAGGGCAAGTAGGATCCTCAGGACTTAGAGCAGGTATTTTATGGGGGCGGGGTGGGGGGAGGCCTTCGCTTTACCCTTCAAGGCCTGGAAAGGAGTGGGTTAATTTTAAATGAGCACTCAGTGGTGGGGAGAGGTGGAGAGGTTGTGCCAGTAATCTGCAGCTGGGAAGACCTGTCCTGCACCTCTGCCTTCTATACCTCCCGCCCTGAGCCTGCCCTGAACCCGCAGGCACGTGGGTGGCTACTCATTGCCTCGATTTCAGGGGCTTTGAAGAAGGCTTTTGCCCTTAGTGGAGTTAGAGGGCAGTAGATGCGCAGAGAAGAAAGGGCCAAGTGTAATCTAGAGGTAGGGATCCTTGGGTGAATATATGGCTGGGGTTGTAGCAGGTATCTTGAGTGCTGCCAGACAGTCCCACAGGGACTCCAGGTGGGAACTGGTAGGAGCAAGGTGGGGTTCATGTGTCTCTGCCTCCAGGGCTGGAGGGGGCTCATAGCCTGGATGTGGGGTTCCCCTGCTTAATGACCTGGATGTATTCATAGTTGGGTAGCTTCAAGGTCAACCATGAGGCAAGGACTTTTTTAGGTCTCTGTTGTCATTGGGGACCAGGTAACTGAACCGAGCTTGTGGCTCAGCGAGCTGGCGCCTCAGGTGCCACAGCTCTCCTGTCTCGCCATGGACTCGGGACCAGAATTAGGCTTGACTAGGTTCTCCCATTCCCACCTCTGCATCTCTGAAGAGGGCTGAGGCAGTACCCCAGTTACTCCACTAGGGGGTGACATCTGCCCAGTCTCCAGTTCGCCGATAGCCCTGGCTTCTCACCTCCAAATCCAGAGCTCAAGAGGCTTTCTGAAATTAAGCTGCAGGGCAGGGGAATTGCCCCACGGGGGCACTGCAGGTATGGAGTTGGCCCTAGAAATGGTGTTAGCTGGTGATTCAGGGTGGCAGGTTGGCAACAGAGAATGTTAGTTCTCTTCTGCCCTTGCAGTCTGTTGGACTGCCTGTACCTTCTTCCCGGCAGTCCTGGTTGCCAATGGGACTCCAGGGCCATGGGCCACCGAGCTGGGAGAATCCAGGAAGTACTCAGCGGTGCAGCGTTAGCGCCTGAGTCATTCAGGCCCCACAGCTGCCACATGCCTCACAGATGGCAGAACATGGTGGAAGGGACAGCCAGAGGCTACACTGGTAAGGGGAAGCAGCACCAAAAGACAAGGGCTCTTGGGTACTAAGGAGTGTGAGCTCCTGGCTGGAAATTGAGCCCCTGAGTGTGCAGTGTCCCCTCCATCCTCTACCTTTAGGAGCAGTCCTGGCCACTGCCCCTGGGGGTGCTCTGGATCCAGCCTGGCATTGAGTCTGGAGATGGGCAAACATTGATTCTCCCTTGATTCCCTAGCGGTCTCAAGGACATCATATAATGGGTAGGCCATTATAAGGGTGTGCGTGTATGTGTGTGTGTGTGTGTGTGGCAGATTTGTGGAGATGGGCACCCCAAGAAGACTAGGGTAGAGAGGCTGCTTAGCATCTGCCTGTCTCCCTCTGTGTCCTGTCATGTTCCTGGCAGATTTGGACAGATAACAAATTCCTGGAAGCAATGAAATACAAACTTCAAGCTTCCTTCCTGGGACAGGATGACATCCAGGGTACAGAGAGAGCTGAGGAACCTGCTCTGGACTGAGATGGGCTAGTGTGCAGAAAGGGTGACCTAGGAGGCCTTTCTCCCTCTAGGTCTGTGCCTCTTCATCTAAGATATGAAAAAAAAAAGTCCTGCATGAGAATGAGAGTCAGGGGCCTGGAACATTTCAAAATACAGCCTGTCTTCCCTGCAGGCTAACTCTTTGGATTCCCAGTGCCCAGCAAGGACAGATGCCCCTTAATCTTGGCTTATTTTATTTTCCACAATTTTGGGGGACAGAGTGAGTGACCCGAGGCCCAGTGAGCTCCGCTCAGAGAGCCGTGCAGGCAGAGATCACTGCAGTAGACACCAGGCCCTGCCAGGAGAATAGATGTAAGAGGAACAAGGCTGCCTGTGTGGCTAGAGGCCTGTCACCAAGCCTGCCTCCCCTGAATTGCAGAGGTCACGGAAGCAACAGTAGACAGGGTGAGCAACCCCGATGCCATCAGGGTCGGTGGCCAGGCAGGAACTGGAGCAGGAGCGGGTCACCATAGGACTGTGGTTGAAGGGGAACTCTGCAGGATGGGCAGACGTCAGCACATGAAGCCACCACAGCTCCCATCTCACTCTGTGAACCCTTCCATAGTGTCCTGCCTTCTCAAACCCCTCCTGCAACCCGCATCCCAGATCTGCCCAACCCCCAGCTGTGGCATATTAGCACCAGCCTCTGTGGAGCATATACACCGGCAGGTGCTGAGTGGGGGTCTAGCCCAAGTCACAGTAGCAAACCCTGTCAGAGCCATCCCCACTCCCCTTATCCCCACGCTACTATCTCAGTGCGGGTACTTAAGGGGTTGTCCCTCTAAGTGTACGCATGCACACACACGCACATGCACACATCATTCTACCCCTCTGCCTCCTAGGTGGAGCAGAACAATGGTGGATGAGAGAAGCATGGTGGGGAGGTACACCTGACCCTAGGTGGACCCCCCCAACCCTTGCCTGAACCCAGCCTTACCCCCATCCACTGTCTCCAGTACTGTCTTACAGGCTGTGTCTTCCAGCTTGCACTGAGCAATATTCTTGCAGGAGTTAATGGCCGTGGGCTGCTCACAGGTATAGCACTTGAAGGCTTCACCTATCAAGGGTTGGGAGTGGGCACAGTCTCACCACCTAGCTCCAGGAGCCCATATTGGAGCCAGGTAGAGGTGGATGAAAGTGACCTCCTGAGATTCTTCAAGACCCAGATGACTGACTGACAGACTCAAACACCACGTCCACCATCTAAGTCTATCTCCCTCCCTGGAGAACAGGTCATGGCCATGACTCCTGTCCCAGGGCAAAGTTGAGATCTAAGACCCAGAATACTCATGAAGGGTCCAGAGAATGCCTTGGCCATAAAGCCTCCCAGCACCTCTCTCATTAGGAGATGGGGTAAACTGAGGCCCACAGCAGACTCTCCATGCTAGCCTCACTCCCAGCCACTCACCAGAGCTCACGCTCCAGGCTACCAAGAGCAGCAGCCTCGTGGCCCAGTGAAAGGCCATTCTTCAGTGCTCAGGAGTTGGGAACCCTGGCTGGCCTCGTGTTTGAGGATTTATACTCAGCCTCCGGCTTCGGCTCCTGGGTGTTGTCAGGGCTGGCGTGACTCAGTAGGGTGGCACAGGGCTAGGGATGTGGGCGGTGGATGGGAGCCATCATCACTTACCACCCTGGGGTGGGGCGCCTCTCTGGACTTCTTGGGAGCCCCTGTCTGGGAGCCCTGGCCCTGCATCTGCTGGCACACCTCCAGTACTCGACACCCTGCCCTGCTGTCCTGGGACAACTCCAAATGAGGAAGCCATTTAGAGCTTGGCTCAGTTGGCCTTCTGATGAGCCTCTTGCCTCAACTATGTCTGAGTGACCCCAATAGGCCAGATAGCCTCAGTCCTGAGGACCCCTGTGCAAGGCTGCCTCAGGTCTGCCTGATGCAGAAAGCCTTACAGGAGCTGTATCCCCATCTACCTGGTTGGTGCTCAAGACTGATCTGCTATGTACCCACAAAGTAGAGGCTGAGCCAGTGTGGAAAGCAGGGAGTGGCTGGTGAGGTCTAAGTGGATATGAGGCATAAGACTAACCACATTGGCCAGACCCCTGGCCATTAATGAATGACTTTGACCAAGCTTGAGCTTCTTGCCTTCAGTCCTGGCAACAGGACTCCTCCTCCTCTCCCCACCCCCTCCTAAACTGACATCCTCTCCTGACTTTCTATATCTTTTCCTGTGCTGGGCCTATCACATCATGGGCACACTGACTCATGCCATCTAGGCCTTCATCCTCCACAGCCCTCCCCAGTTGAGGTCTCTTTGCCTTTTCTATGTTCTCCAAGGTTCTAATGATTGCCCATGTGGGTGGATAGGGGGTAGGCAGATGAAAGAAGGAAAAAAGGGTGAAAAGACAGGTAGATTGATGGATAGGTGGGTGGATGGGTGGAGGATGGGTGATGGATG
>LOJH01010889.1:0-27001 GCA_001685095.1 Ellobius talpinus
CAAGTCCAAATGGATTAAAGACCTCAATATTAATCTGAACACACTGATCCTGTTTGTTCTTATACACACTTGCTTCTTGACAGTTGCCTTATCGACTAAGACGAAGTTTTTTGTTGTTGTTCATGATATGAGAAGTTTAGATGTACTGGGTTACCATATAGCTTTCTCCAAAATAGCAGTTATACCCCTTGCAAAAGAGAGGAGGGGCTTATTAAATGCTATGTAAATATCTTTTGTCACATAAAGCATGTCTCAATAAATTAAAAAAATTATCATGGAGTATTTTCTGTGATCACAATGTGTTGAAATTAATAATAAAGAACTTCTATAACTTAATAACTGGTATGTTTGAAAAAAATTAGACTTGATGTCATACTTAACAGCAAAACACTGACACTTTCTTTACAAGACCAGGAACAAATTGTATATTCAGTCTTAGGACTGTCATTAAACGTTTTCCTGGTGATTATAGCCAGTGTGATAAGATCAGAAAAAGACATAGAAAGTATTCAGGTTAGAAAGAAAGATAAAAATACTGGAGGTTTTGTTGTTTGCTTGCTTGTTTATTATTAGTAAATTGATGATCTCTGTAGAAAATCCAGTGATTTGTATAGTACTAAGCTAATCAATGAGTTAGCAAGCTTCCAGAATACAGCACCAGTTTACAAAGAATCAAGTGTATGCCTGCACATCAAGTACAGTTAAAAGTCAAAACTTTACCAATAATGCCACAGAAATAAGAAATGCAATAGTAATAGTCCTGGCAATAGAGCTAAAGATTTTTACATTGGAAATTACAGAACATTGCTGAAATAAACTACAGATCACTTAAGTGAGAGCCAATTGAATTATGGATGGGCTTATAATGTAATAAGTAAGCTCAGTGCTTTTAGGAAATCATTTTTTAATTTTAGTATAGCATAATCCATCTAAAATAATCTCAGTCAGGATATGGTATGAGTTGTGCGTGCACGTGTGTGTGTGTGTAATTGGTAAGCTAGCTTTAAAATGCATGGAAATGCAAAAAACTTACAATAGTCATTACATCTTTGAAACAAATTAAAGGTTAAAATATTAGTACTAATGGTATAAAAAGCTGCAGTAGAGTCAGGATAGGCAGACACTTCAAAGGAGCAGAATAGACTCTAAAAATACAACTAATTTTCAATATAGGCATAAAGCATACTAGTAGAGGAAGAATAATGTTTTCAACAATTCAACAGTTGGATTCTGTATACGAAAAGAAAGCACAAGCCTTTATTTATATTTTATACCAGGTATTTCTAGACATAACATGGACCTAAGTTAAACCTAAAACAAAATTTTATAAGAAAATATAGGAGACAGTCTTAGCAACTTTGGATGACTCAAAGACTTTTTAGAAATGACATCAAAAGTACTTCATCAAAGTTAAAAACACATCTTCAAAAGACCCTGTTAAGGATAATGAAGAATATTAAACTAGTAGAAAATATTTATAAAACATGTCTATAAAAGGCATATTTTACTAAGAACATATAGAGAACTCCAGTAGTTAGCAAGGAGAAAATGACCTGAGTGTCATCAAAGCTGTCTAAGTGGAGAATGGGAGCATGGCAAGGTGTGCCACTCCAGTGGCCTGTCGAGACGTGCAAATTAAAGCCAGAGAAGTACTAACAGTAACCATAACCAAAATTCAGAGATTGACCATGCCTGTGATTGGAGGACCAGAATTCCATCTCATATGCTGCTGTTGGAGTAAATTATATAACCCTTTAGCATATAGTTGGGGAGTTTCCTGAACAGTTAAATGTATGTCTGCCACATGACTGGCTATTATATTCCTAGATATTTATCTGAAATAATGCAAGTGTATGTCCACAAAGAAGTGTCTTCTAAATAAGTGTTCCTAGCAACTTTATTTGTAGTAGCCTAAAGTTGGAAACAACCTGCTTCTATCAGTAGGTAAGTGGATAAACAATTGTACTATATCTTCTCAGCCTGAAAAATAATTTGATGATACATGCCATACATAGGTAAAAAGAGAGAGAAAGAAGGCACCTTTCTTTTTTTTTAAGTAAACACTATCTGACTCTATTTACTTACTATTTTGGAAAATGTAAACCAGTAAACAATGACAAAAAGCATAGCATTTGTTGCCAATCAAGCTGGAAGTGGGGCAGGGAGGCTTGGGCAGGAAGGAAAAACAACAAAGGGGCATAAGGAAACTCTTAGGAGTAGTGACTGTGTTAGGGTAATTTTTTTTTGAGACAAGGTTTCCTATAGCCCATACTGACCTCAAACTCACTATGTAGCCAAGATGACCTTGAACACCTGGTGCCTCTGCCTGAAGTGCTGGGAATATAGACATGTACCACCATGCCTTCCTCCAAATGTTGTCTTGATCGTCTTCATTATGGTTGTGATTTCATAAATATCTATATATGTTAAATCTTATAAAATCTTATCAAGTAAAATAATTTAGTGTGTGTTCAATTCATTGTATGCCAGTGTATTCAATAAAACAGTATTTAAAAAAATAGGCACATCACAGTCAAACTGATTGAAAGATAAAGAAAAAACTGTAAAAACATAACAAACAGAAATTGTGTACATTAAGTGTATATAGTTTATTACACTATTTATAGGAGAACAATACTTTAAAATGAGAAAAATTAATTAAAAAACTAAAACATTTAAAAGTGTGCTTGGAGGAGACAGTCCTGCAGAAAACACAGAAGCGGTTATCTGGCGAGGAAGGAAGGTATGTGATGAGAGAGGGAAGGGCTTCAGGGTTGGATGGTATCTAAAGACTAGGATAGATACTATATATGTTCACCTTACCAGCCATTTCCAACATTCTAAATATATGGCGTACATTCTTTTATGAATAGAGTGTATTGTGCAATTTTTGTAGCTTTTAAGAGAAGATAAATTACCATTTTTAGATGCTTTCATTCAGAAACTGACAATACAGATACCTCCTGTGACAAGTAATGGGGGTTTTGATGCTTGTGGGGGGATTAAATGTGTGACCTCTCACCCTTCACTACATTAGAAAGCTGTAAGCCTCTATCTGTCCTTCATCCCTTTATATTTAAAATCTAATTTGCTTTAGAAAAAAAGTAATTTAAGGTCAGTTATAGATATAAAATCATTCTTTTCCTTCCTGAGTGAGGTAACCCAGACCCAGAAAGATGAACATGGTAGGTTCTCCCTCCTAAGTAGACAGTAGCTGTAAAGCAAAGGATAACAAGCCTATGGTTCATGATCCCAGAGAAGCTAAGTAACAAGGTGAATCCTAAGAAAACATACATAGACCCACCTGGAAAGGAGAAATAGACAAGATTGCCTGATAAAAATTGGGAGCACGAGTGTGGGGGAAGAAGAGAGGGTGGAAGGGGAAGGGGGAAGAGAACTTGAGTGAACGGGATATTTGAGATGGAGGAAGGACAGAGATGAGAGCAAGGAAAGATATTTTGATTGAAGGAGCCATTATGGGGCTAGCAAGAAATCTGGCACTAGAGAAATTCCCCAGGAATCCACAAGGATGACCCCAGCTAAGACCCTAAGCTATAGAGGAGAGTGTTCCCAAACTGACCTTGTCCTGTAGTCAGACTGATGAATATCTTAAATATCACAATAAAACCTTCATCCAGCAACTAATGGAAACAGGCAGAGACCCACAGCAGAGCTCTGGGCTGAGCTCCCAAAGTCCAGTTAAAGAGTGGGAGGAGTGAGAATATGAGCAGAGAAGTCAAGACCATGATGGGGACACCCACTGAAACAGCTTACCTGAGCTAATGGGAGCCCACCAACTCCAGCTGGACAGGGAAGGATCCAGCGTAGGTCCACACTAGTCCCTCTGAATATGAATAAAATCAAATTATAATGAAAAATATAAGTCCATTGCACTGGATATTTTAATATACCCAATCTTTTAATAACTAGTATAGCTTAAAATGTTTCATTTAAGAGGCTAGAGAGATGGCCCAGAGGTTAGGAGTGCTTATTGTTCTTGCTGAGGACCCAAGTTTGGCTCCCAGGAAATTACATAGGAAACTCAAAACCATCTTAACTCCAGTTTCAGGTGGATCTGATGTCATATGGCCTCTGTGAGTGCCTACAGATACATGGTGCACATAAACTCACACAGACATGCATATATATATATATATAAAGATTAAGTGTTTAAAATTTCTCACATGTTTTTCTCAGTACATATTATCAGAAAGTATTCTTGTTTTTGCCATTGACTCTCATTCATAGTACCAAAAAGTAAACTCTAATTGAGTAATCCTAACTTAAGAAATGTACAGATAAATAAATTTTATAAAAACTAAATTGCATTCTAAATCACTCAAAACATACTTCTATGTGTTCATCTGAAGTCTAAAATTACCATCTTATTTTGACTCCTATTTCTGTCTCTTTCTCTTTTCTCTTCCCTTTTCCCTTGCACCCCCTGCCGTGTGTGTGTGTGTGTATGTGTGTGTGTGTGCGCGCGCGAGTGTGTGCTTGTGCGTGTGTGTATGTTCCTTAGTCATTTTCCAACTTGTTTTTGGAGACAGTCTCTCACTGAACCAGGAGCTCACCAGTTTATCTCAACTCATTGCCTGCAAGCTGCAGGAATCTTTCTGTCTTGGCCCACCTGGCATGGGGATTACAAACATGTTCTGTACCTAGCTTTTTATGTAGGATCTGCCTGGCTTTTTATGTGGTTGCTGGGGACTGACCTCATACCAACACAACAGGTACTTTACTGTATGAGCATCTCCCCAGCCCCGCAATACAGATTCCTGTAAAATAACTCAATAGTGTCCCTATTCTAGTTATAGAATGATGGGATGTAAATGATCCTCTGCTTCGAAGTTATAAAAGTTAAAATAATAAAATATATATATTTAACTGTAGAACTTTGGAGTTCATGCTACTAAGTTACTATACTATAGCATGCATTACATGTGTGTTTGATATCTTTTACTCAAAATTCTGTTTTATGTTCACAGCCTGCGCCAGCATGGACTACTTTTAGAGTTGGCTTATTTTGTGGAATATTCCTTGTGTTAAATATTACCCTCGTGCTTGCAGGTAATTCTTAACTTTTTAACTCATTTGTTTTTATTATGTTTATGTCATATTCTGCCCTTTTATAAAGAATCAAGCATATATCTACCAATTCTACTGAAAGAAGTGCGAGGTTTTAGAAAGTTGTTTGTATCCTTTGGGATATAATTTTTTAAAACATTGACCTCTTATTTACTATCATTTTCTAGTCTTTAACTTCAGGATTTTTAGAGTTCAGTTGTCAAGAACTTAAGCTTAGGCCAGTGATATGGTTTAGTGGGTAAAGATGCTTGCTGCCAAATCTGACTACATGAGTTTGATCCCAAGTTTCACATGGTGGAAGAAGAAAGTCGACTCCCACAAACTGTCCTTGACCTCCTCATGTATGACATGGTACACACACACACACACATACACAAACACACACTAAGTAAAAAGTGTAATTAATTTAAGAACTTGTTTCCTTGGTCATAGATGAAGATAAATATGTTACAAAGTTCATCCACTAAACTTTATTTACTTCTTATAGAGCCCCCCACCCCCTCATGTTTTTCCAAAGCTGCTTATAACTGCTCTGTTATGCTTGGTTTTGTAGTTTTCAATTCAGTGAAGTTTCAAAGTAGGGAATAGAGTGTATGTTTAGCATGGATGAAGTCCTGTGTTCAGTCCCCAGCACTACATAAAACCAAGTATAGTAACACATACTGATAATCCCAGCATTTGGGAAGGAGAAACACAAAGATCAGGAATTCAAGGATTTCCTCAGCTACATAATGTGTAGATAGGCTTCCTAAGCTTGCCCAAGAATTTATAGAGCCCTTCAGCAGCATTTCACATTATCACTGCTTGAAAAGCTTCAAATGCCACACCTGTTATTTTTCCCATTATTTCTTTAGTATTTCTTTCCCAAGCCATGCTATTCTTTGTGGCATTGAAATATCAGGTAGTCCCAATATATTCAGTTCTCACTTATCTGCTATCTATGTTCATTTCCTATCTAGGCAAATTATTCAAGTCTATGGCTACAAATACTATCTATATGCTAATGGCTCACAAGTATATATCTTCTCTCCTCTGAAAAAAGATCTAATGACTGTTTGGAGATCTAATACTCATTTCCCATTGAAGTAGACAAAAAGGACCCTTGATTTTTTTAAGTCCCCCAAACAGAGCCCAAATCTTTTAGTTCCTCCCCCCAAATAGAGCCCAAACCTTTTAGTTCCTATTTACTCTGTCTTGGCTGAAATTATCAACTTAAAAAGAAGAAAGATGTATTTTGGCTTATGGTTTTAAAGATATTAGTCCTTGATCACTTGGCCCTATCAGTTCAGGCCTGTAGCAAGGCAGAATTTTATGGTGGAGACTGTGCTGGAATGCAAAATTTCTCACCAAATGGAAGCCAGAAAGTGTACACTGGGGAGGGAGGATGTTCTAGTACAGGCTTCAAGGGTCCTTCCCAGTGACCTTCTTCCTCCAACTGGGCCTGACCTCTTCAACTTTCTCCCTCCCAGTAACACCAGGAGCTGGGAACCAAGGTATGTGAGCTTTGGCCAACACTTAGGGTCCAAACAACATCCCTCATGTTTTATCACTAATTCATATAAGAAATCCTATTGCTCTGTCTTCATACTATGTTTGAATTTGATCATTTTCACTACACCCATTAGTACTGTCCTTGTCTCAAGAGCCATTTCCTGTTTAATGTACAATAGTCTTCTGGACTTGTCTCTTTGTTTGCATCCAGTGTTTCCCTCTTCTGACCACAAGTTTGTCAAGGGTGGTTTCTTCCTCCTTTCTCCTTTCCTCAGCCCCTCTTTCATCAGCCCGTGTCCCCATGTAAAAATCTATTTATGGCTTCTCTTACCATAGTACACAAGACCTTCAAGGATATTGCAGTTAGCCATTTCTTACTTCCTATCCTTTCTTTCTCCCCGTACTCACTTTCATTTACTATTCTTTAAACACACCTGTTGTCTAAGGGATTCTTTTCCATCAAGGGTGTCTGTTTGCTTTTCCTTTCCCTTCACTTAAACATCTATTCAAATGCTGTCTCTTCCGTGATACCTTCCGTGGTCACCCTACACTAAAACGGTTTGTTCTGAATCTTTCTGTTCCTTTAGCCTACGTAAATTTTCTTCAGAATGCTTGTCTGACAAGTATCACATATTTATGTCTCTGCTTTCCCACTAACATGTAAACAATGTTTGGACTTGATAGAAAACTTCTCAATGCCTGGGCTTTCATCTCTAATACTGGAACACTACATGGAGCATAATAAGAATTCAGAAATTTTGAGAAAATTTGAATGGATGGAAGAGATAGAGTTGAAATTAAATGATGTGCAGAATTCATTCCTTGCTTGCATTCTCTTCAGCACTGCCTATTTTGCATTATAAAATTTTAACCCAAATTGTAAAGGCTTTTACATGAACTTTGCCTATTGACAGTATGTTTTCATTGTATTATTAGAGTTCTTTGGCTGGAGAGATGATTCTGCCATTAAAGGCTAGGCTCACAACATCATCATCAAGAGTTCTTCTTTCCACCAGTTGCTAAGTATTATACACCCATAGCTTACAATGTGACATTGATGAGATTTATGAACAATTTGTTACCTGTTTGTTTATATAGGGTAATTATAGTCTACTTATATAAAATATATGGAAATTCTGCAGTACAAACCCCAACCTAGAATATCAGACTAGCTGCCATGAAGAGAACGGAAGTCCTGCCTGAGTTTCAGTTTCAGTCCCACCATTCATTGTTAGCTGTTATGGTTGTGTGGACAACCCTTAGATTTTTCTAAAACAGTTCTCTCATCTATTAAATGAACTCAATACCTTACAGGATTTCTTGAGAATTTATTTGTTCATCCACAAGTAGCTTTAACATCTGGGGTGTGTGTGTGCTGCATGAATGTGGATTCAAGCACAGTCACACACCACTACACATGTGGGAAGTCAGAAGACAACACCCACTATCACTCCATCTTGTTTTGAGGGAGAATTTCTTTACCTCTGCTATGCCAGACTGGCTGGCCCACTAGATTCTCCTGTCATCTTGTTGCTGGAGCATTGGGATTACAGATTAATGTTATAAAATCATGCTTTTTATGTGGGTTGCTAGGATCCAAAGTCAGACCCTCACACTGGCCACACAGGCACTCTACTCACCAAGCCATCTCCCCAGCCCATCTACAAGTCAATTTTATATATCTCCCAATGTTCCTGATCCCCATGAGTCTTAAGTTATAAAAAGTTGTGGTGGGCAGAGGGATTGAGTTGTGTAGCTCAGTAGCAGCATGCTTGCCTATCATAAATGAACTCCTGGGTTAGAGCCCCAGTACTGCAAAACCAGATGAAATCAATCTCTTAGACAGGTGTGTAGCATACTTGTAGTCAGCATTTAGCGATGGGACTGGGAGAACCAGGTCGTCAGTGTTATCCTCAATGCCATCCTGAGCTACCTGTAACCCTGCCTCAAAAGTATGAAAGGTGATAAATGTTCGAAACAGTACAATGAGACAACTGAGTATTTTCTTAATTAGACTATTGGGGGAAGACACTGTGAAAGAAGTGACATTTAAGTTGGTGGGATTAAAAGCATTACCAGAGAAGGAAAGAGAGAGTAACTTAGTTGGTCAGGTATAGGAGGAGGGAGGGAGTTACTAGAGGGGCCGGTTAGTAGAACAGGGTAAAGCCCAGCTTTGAGAGCAGTGCACATCTGGTGAAGCACATCAATCCCAAGTATAGACTGCACATGTGGCTCTCCCTTTAGGGAAATATTGTTACTTGTTTATGAGTGGATTTACTTGTCTAATTTCCAAGATGTATGTGGTGATTTTATCCTCCCTAGCTTAAGACAAGGGAAGAAGCAAATGTCTTTCTTTTCATGTGAATTAAATGGAAAGGGTTTTTGTTTGTATGTATTATTTCTTAATTTATGTCAAGCTGGGGTTTTAATAAATATAGACTATTACTGTAATAGTTTGACCTTTGAAATGCATGCAGTTTATACATTTAGCATTGTGTATTATGTTCTAACCTCAGAACCCTTCTTTTTTTGATCTTCCTGTGTACTGGTGAGGGGGAGGGTAACCAGAGATAAAGCCAGCTGTCTATCCTTATTTATCTCCCCCAGGGTACTCAGAAGATAACAGTGTTGAGAGTCAGAGGGGATCACAGCAGTAGTAATGCATGTACAAGCACGATTCTTTTCTAAGAGCATTCACATAAAAATTATGTGCATAATTGCTGTGGTTATCTTGGGGACTTGGCCCAATGTTCAATAATTTGCCAGAAAAAAATCACACATTATAGAGTTTTGGTTTCATAAAAGTGAAATTTTTGCTGTATAGGTTTTTAAATTTTTCTTTTAGAAACCTTGGCTCTATTTGAAATCATCACAGTATGCCGTATTTCACTTACTAGTTTGCCATTTACAGTAATATAATGGTGTAATCTAAGCACTTGTAATTAATAAGACTATTGATGGTTGAAATCTCTTTTGAAAATAATGTGGTAGTATATGTAAAAATTTGATAATGATTTTTAACTAACTTTAGTTTTTTTACAAATTTAGCTTACAACCTAGGCTCCTACAAGGTAAAGAAATTATTTATTGTCATGTTGCTTATAACAGCAACATCTTAGAAACTGCTCATATAGCTACTGATTGTGAACTGTACAAATGAGTTGTGTTGCCATATACAATGGCATATCATGGTTGATCGAGCTGGAAATGAAAAGGAGGCATAGCACTTTGGAGAATGACTTGGCACTATTTACCAAAACTGACTGTATATTAGCCTATGATCCATCTCTAGTAATAGAAATGAGTGCATATATCTACCAAGAAACATTCAAGAACATTAGTAACTGTACTGTGTTAATGTCCCCAAACTGGAACAGCCCAAATGTTCATCAACAGTATAGCAGATGTCTTTACCCAATGTAGCCATGAGAAGATTGAAATGTAGCCCATGCAAAAACATAAGTGAATCTCACAAGCAAATGAAAGTGAGGTTTATATAACATAAAATTAACCATTGTAAAGTAAACAAAAGAAGCCAGACACCAAAAGTACACGTTATATTATTTAATTTACAGGAAAATAAAAAATTAGTGTTAGAAAAGAGTGCTTGCCATGGCAGGAAAGAAGATGTAAAGCCAGGCCTTTGGGCACTGTTTTGTATTCTGGGTCCTGATTCACTGTTGTTGAAATTTATCATACTGTGTACTTAAGATTTGTTCCATCTTCTATAGTGTGTAACACCTACATTAGAAAATAAGTTAGATTTTTGTGTGTATTTATGAGAAAAATAACCACTCTAGAATGTAAACGAAAAAATAAGCTTTAGGATAGCCATGTATGGCATGCTGCTAATTGTAGTTGGTTAGTTGCTTTGTTTTGAAAGTTATTTGGTATTTTTCAGTATGTGAAGAATTTCTTGGAAGGTAATAGATAAAACTGTTAACATGGTAGCCTCTAAGGAAGGAGGTAGGGATTTGAATGTAGGAAGCTTCTTACATCCTTTATATTTGAGAGCCTTTTCTCTTATACATATATTCCTTATTCCTAAATATTTTTAGCAAAAGGAAAACTGGTTTGGTCATTCAAAACCCCAGCATGGAATGGGGAAAGGTCATGAAACCTCACCTGTGGCTGAGGATCCATTGGCAATTGATGGCTCCTGGTGGACTGAGTGTATTTTCTTCAGGATGTGTTCCCGGAGAGGCTACCCATGCTCCAGTAGTGTCTTTCACCCATGTCCATAAAGGCAGCGTTAAGTAATCTTAGTGTTTTGATCACAATTTACATGTGTGAAATTCTTAATAAAAAGAATAACAAACAAATCACAACAAAAGGGAAACCAATTTGGCAACTTGATTCAGTACCATGAGGACTATAATTTTGTAAGGTTTCAAATAGGCTTCTGCTTGGGTTATTGATTTTGTTTTGTTTTAACAGATGCATGGTAGTTTGTATATAACTTAGCTACATTGTTAAGTGCATCAGGCTCTAGAGCCAGATTACTGGGATTACATCCCTGTGTCCTTAAACAGGGGGCTTAATGTAACTGTTTCTTCAATGTGTCTACTGTAGCAAACTGATACATATTTTTTGCTGTGAAAAATTAATGAAATTATGCATATCAAGTACTAAAACATTGATTGACTTCTATTTTTCTGAAAATAAAGTGACCATTGGAATTTTGACAGGGATTTAATTAAATGTATAGATTGACTTGTCATCTTAACAATATCAAATCTTCTAATCTATAAGCATGGCATTTTTTTCTATATACTTAACTCTGCTTTAATTTCTATATATTTTGTCACTTTGAACATATGAGCCTCTCATCTCCTTTTTTAAAATTACTACTAAATGTTTTGTTCTTTTAGGTACTGTTATAATTAAAAATTGTTTTTATAATTTTATTTTCAGATTGTTTATTGCTGATGTATATTAACACAACTGAATTTTGTATGTTGATGTTGCATTCATGACCTTGTATTCTACAGCTTTGCCAAAACTACTAACTCTTACAGTTGTGGCTTCTTTGGAATCTATGCTTTGTTTTCTGTCATTGTAATGTCTGGGGTCTTTGCTTAGGATTCAGGATGCAAAGCTACAAATGTGCTTTTCTACTCCTCTAATTTTCCAGCTAATCTTGACTCTGTGGTTCATTGTCACGTAGCAACTAGAACAGTCTTTTAAAGTGATTACTTGGGCCTTAACCCATTCAAAACCTTCTATTAGTTCATACATCAGAAATAAAACTTAAATCTGAACAAAGTACTACAAAACCCTGCCTTGTCACTGGGAACTTTATCTCTAGTTCCTTCCAATAATAGTGACCTTGGCTTTCTATCACTAAGCTTCTTGTACTTTCTCTCTACCTGGAGTCCTCTAGAGATTCCAGGGGTTCATTCTTCACTCTTTAAGGGAAGTGTATCTCCTGAGAGTCTTTATCTGCTGATTTTACTCTTATCCCTCTCACCATATACTGTTAGATGGAAGTTAAGTGGAAATTGGTATCTTGTCTATTATTCACTTGAATCCCCAGTTCTTAGGATGATCTTGGGTGTAAAAAACATCTAATAAGTACTTGTTGTATAAATGTTTTATTTAGCAACTAATAGAAACTAATGTAACTAATATAAATTAGGCATTTGATGTGTTCTTCACATTTAACTGTCACAAGCATGTGAAAGTATTTTGTTTGTTTTCGTTTTTTGGTTTGTTTTTTAAATAGGTCTCATGTAGTCCAGGCTGCAAAGTTCTGTATACTTCTGATCCCCCTTCCTCCACCTCCTAAGGCCTGGGATAACAGGCATGTATAATTCCAGTTTTATGCAGTACTGGAGATCAAGTCCAGTCTAAGAACAGACAATATTTTCATTGACCAAGTTAAATAATTTATTCTACTAGGATTTGATATGCAGTTTATATAATATCTGATTCCAAAACACTTTTTCCTCCCCTGTTATTTTTAAGTTATTAAATGTTTTTATACTGTAGAGACTACAAAGATAAATAATAAATCAGTATTTAAATTAAGTAAGTATATAAATTTGTAGAGATGAAATAAAAGAACACTATAGATTATGGGAAAAAATAACTTTTTTAAAAGATGAAATTCATTGGGGTTGGCCATTGGGGAGTACTGTAGGATGAGTTTGGAAAAAGTAAGTTGGAAACTAGATTTTTTTTAAGAGCTTAAGTTTGCAGACCTAAGGTGTTTGAACAATATAATTCTAGGAAAGCTGTAAAATAATGAGGGTATTGAATGTTTGTATGAGCATATGAGCAATATAGTACTTGAGAACATGGGCTTTGCACAAAATTATGTAGGTTGCAACCAGGTATGGTGGTGATGCCATTAATCCTCACAGAGGCAGGTAGAGTTGAGGCCAGGTCAGCCAAAGGCTACATTTAGCTCTGTCCTATACTAGCTCAGTAAACCTGAGCAAATTACTCAACCTGTCTGTGCTCCAGTTTCCTCAGACAACATGGACATAGTAATTCTTAACTTAGAGAACAATTATAATGAATTAAACTAATTGTTACATGTAATAGCACCAAGAATAAGGCTAACCACTATATTAAGCACTCAATATGTGTCAACTATTGTCTATTTATATGACATTTAAATTTTCACATTGTCTTCTTGTGCTTTGTATCTTTTCATTCTTTAATAACTCTGTGAGGTAGAAGTTACTGTATCCAGTTTAATGTTAGAGAAAGCAGTGTTGAAGAGAGAGGTATCACAGGAAAAACCCCAGAAGACAAAACTAGTCTTAGACCTGGCTGGCTTGATGTTGTATGCCTTTAATGCCAGCACAGAGGAGGTAGAAGCAAGAGTTCGAAACCAGCCTGGTCTACATAGCATACTCCAGTACAGCCAAGATACATGTCTCAAAACAAAAACAAAAACTGGTCTTACCATTTCAAAGCCATTTAGCTCTAAAGCTTAAAATCAAAACAAGATAAAACACTTATAGGACAATGGGATACATGTTAAAAACCAAGTTTGGAGAAAATTATTCTAATGGCATTCTGCAGAGTCTCTTAGGCAGAAGAGGAAAGAATCTAGAGGCAAGTTAAAATAATCTAGATACAGATTTTCTTTATGAAAACTTCCTGCTAGGTTTGTGTATGAAAGAATGAAGAAAAAAGATAATTAAAGGGAACATTGTATATTTTACAACTAACTAATACATTTTTTTTCCAGCCGTATTTAAACTTGAAACAGATAGAACTGTATGGCCCTTGATTAGAATCTATCGGGGTGGCTTTCTTCTGATTGAATTCCTTTTTCTACTGGGCATCAACACGTACGGTTGGAGACAGGCTGGAGTAAATCATGTCCTCATCTTTGAACTTAATCCAAGAAACAATTTGTCTCATCAGCATCTCTTTGAGGTAATAAAGCAGAGTCTCATGAATGTAGTTTGCAGTGACTGAATGTAGTTTGCAGTCTTGATGAGTACTCAAGTCCATCTTCCACTTGAAGATTGTTGGATTCTTTATCGTTTTCCTTACCTTTGTTTATTAAAGGTTTTTCTGTGTAATGATAAAAAGTAACTTTCTTTCTTTTTGTGTTCCCTGTGCTTTATAGATTGCTGGATTCCTGGGGATATTATGGTGCCTGAGCCTTCTGGCATGCTTTTTCGCTCCAATTAGTATCATCCCTATATATGTGTACCCACTTGCCCTTTATGGATTTATGGTCTTCTTTCTTATCAATCCCACCAAAACTTTCTACTATAAATCCAGATTTTGGCTGCTTAAACTTCTGGTAAGTCTAGAAAGCTTATGCAACATTTTTAGAGTAGTGTTGTTAGTCATTGGCTACCTCAAAGGTCACTCATGGCTGCTGAATTGTACAGCCCATATGTGTGGTCCACATTGTGCCACATGAGTGGTGCCCAGCTTTAGGAGCAAAAATGTTTTTGACAGATACTGAATAACCTTGAAAGTTTACAGCTACAGCATGGCAGCTCTGGAAAAAGTGCTTTGTGTTTTTTTCCTCCAAGTGACCAGATAGTGAATTGATTTTGCAAATTATGATTATTTATTATTTTGTTGTACAGGTTATTTAACCAGTGTGATAATATGTAGATCTTAGAACTTTTGGCTTCTTTCTAAAGAAGAAAAAGCCAGGCATAGTGGCTTCGTGTAATCCCTGTACTTAGGAGATAAAGGCAGAAGTATTAGAAGTCCACAGTCATTCTCAACTACATAATAGGTTTAAAACCAACCTGAACCTGTCAAAGTTGTGATACTGTTGTTCCTAATTGTCCAGTTGATGTGACTAGTTAGCCAAGCCCTTTATTTTAGGAGTAATTGGTTCTCCACCAACCTGAATTTGAAGCCAACTTGAATTTTTTGTTTTAGTAACCTCTTTCTTTATATGATTTTGCATTCACTTTTTTGAGGGAGAGTCTACTTTTATAGCCCAGGCTGACTTCAATGACATGGTTTTCCTTCCTTAGCCCCAAGTCAGGGTTATAGCAAGTGTGCCACAGTGCTTGGCCTTTGCCCGATTCTCAAAATCTTTTAACAGTGGAGTAGAGAATGTCCTGGAAAATTATGGCTGTGTCGTTTTGTGATAGTGTAAAGGTAGTTCTGGGAGGATCTGATACACTCTTAAATGAAGCTGGCTTTATTTTTGAAGTCAATTAAGAATGTTCTCATGTATGTATTTCTTAGATGATGGATTACAGCTGATAATGGAAGAATAGTAGTTAAAATAAATCACTGTAATACTTTCCTCTCTTTGTTCATCATACCTCCCTGAAAAATATAATTTTTATTTCTTTTGCTTTTTGTTTTTCCCTAGGGGATTAGCAATGCTTGTTTAAAATTTTAAAAATGAAACATACTACACTTGGTGGCTCATTCATGTAAACCCTGCATTCTGGAGGCTGAGGTAGGAAGATTGCCATGAGTTCAAGGCCAGCTTGGTCTACATAGTGAATTTTAGAGTTAGACCCTGTCTGAACTTACACACCCATACATGCATGCACACACCCATGCACACTGCCTAAAACCTGAAAACCTAAAATACAGCTTTCTTCCCCTATTTGTTTTGTTTTAAATGAAAGTAAATGCTTATAGCAACGAAGAAAATAATATGGCCAAATTTTCTTGGCTTTTCCAAAGTTGAGTATTATTATGAGAATTTTACCTTCTACCAAGATTTTTATCACAAATTAAAATTCTTCCTTTTTCACTCTTGGGAGTGGGGAAGACAACAAAAACTCAGGGCTCTGGATGCACCTCAGTTGATAAAGTGTTTGCTAGCTGAGGCTAACCTGAAATTTAATTTGTAGACCAGACCAATCTTGAATTTGCAACCTTCCTGCTTCTGGAACATGAATTCTGGGATTATAGGCATGTACCAGAACCTAGCATCAGCATGCTTTTAGAGAAGGTGGTTTGGGTTTTAGAGGGAGAAGAAGAAACAGAGCCACCATTTATCTCTTGAATATATTAAAAATATTTTCTTAGATTAACTCTAAATGTAAAATCCCTATAAAGTATTGGGTTTTTTTAAAGATTTGTTTCTTTTTATCTCATATATGTGGGTGCCTTCATATGTGTATATGTGGTTTGTGCTCATAGAAACTAGAAGGTGGCATTGGATCCCTGGAACGTATAGATGGTTATGAGCTGCCATATGGGTGCTGGAAACTGAACCCAAGTCCTCCAAAAGAGCAGCAAGTACTATTAGCCACTGAGCCACCTCTTCAGTTTATCTATAAAATTATTTCTAAATGAGGTTTTGGAAGACTCAGGAAGCTTATTATAATAATCTCATTGCAATAACAGGATGATGTAGTTGTGTATGTTGTGTGCTAAGTGTGAAATTCCCCAGTGCATCCTTTACTTAAGTAGAAAGCCACAATTTCATGCATGGCTACTTACTCTGATTAGTAGAATGATCCCTGTTGAGTAGATGTTTATGTATGTGTCTGCAGTGTGTGTTAATAATGCAGATTGGTTGATTGAATAGGCTAGCAATGATGTATAAGAAGGAATCATAGACTAGTAAAAAGCACTCTTAGAAGCAGTGAAATGTAGAAAGAAACACTGATTTGTTGCTTTTGTCGTATTGTTACCAAAACAAATAATATTACTGTGTATAGGTCATTTAAATTCAGTTGACATATTTATTTTATTCAAACTTCACTGATCCAATTAGTCCCTATAATGTATGACAGAAAATTAATAGAATGTTTTCACTGTAGCTATATTTCTTTGAAATTGTTTTTTAAAGATTTGTCCAAAATAAAATGCTTATTTCTCTCTTTTTTTAACCTCCAATTTTTAGTGTGGAAAACACATACGTTATGTGATCATAATAATAAAGTACTTTTATGTTCATAGTTATATGGGAATATGTATTATATTCATAGTTATATGGGAATCTTTGAAATTGGCAAATGCCACCTTCCCTTAAAAAAAAGCTCAAGAACTTTAAGATACTAACTCACTGCAATATTACTATGTCTAGTCTAGTACAGTCTATTTATATCCATTAGTCTCTTTCCTACATCTGTATTTGCCCCAACTAGAATTTCAATTAGAAAGTATAAACAAAGACCCAGATTTCCAACAGTAACATTACCTTATTCTTCCAGTAAGCTAGCTCAAGATTTAAAATAGAATTGGGCATGCCTTTAATCACAGCACTCAAGAAGCAGAGGCAGGTGGCTCTCTGTGAGTTCAAGGCCAACCTGGACTACAGAGTGAGTTCCAGGACAGCCAGAGCTAAACAGAGAGACCCTGTCTCCAAAAAAACAACCAAAAAAAGTTTTAAAATAAGAGTCCTTAATTATATTATTTAGAGATCAGTTTTTAACCAATATTTTCTTTAGTTCTATAGTAAAATCACTATACACGTGTACACTCACATGAACTTAGGGGTCGAAGAGATGACTCAGTGGTTAAGAGCACAGGTTGCCCTTCCAGAGGACCCATTTTTTAGTACCAGCACTTATATGACAGCTCACAACTGCCTGTAACTCCAGTTCTAAGGGATCTGATTCCCTCTTCTGCCCTCCAAGAGCATCAAGCACACGCATGGTGCACCGACATACATGCAGTCAAAACATCCATATGCATAAAATAATTTTTGAAGTAGAACTGCAGCCTCATATAGTATATATTTACCTTCAGCTATCATAGATTCTACATATAGACTTAGGTCCCATCCCCAAGATAGCCCATAAAGTATTTGCAAATATTCTTGGACCTAAAATGCTTACCAATAACCCACCAGTGATTTTTTTTTGTGCATTTGTCTAAACATTCAGAATTAATTCTCGTTTTCATAATGCTATTACTCCAGGAATCTATCATTTTAATCAAAGTCAGAGTAGCAGTAGAGTATTTGGAAGGCTTTGGCTAGAAGAGAAAAAGAAGAGTTACATGATACTCATTTAGAAAGAGGATTCAGATAAGTCTGGAATGAGGTTGACTGTGTATAAATGTCAGTTAAATATGACCTGTCCGTCCTCTTGACTTGCCTGTGACAGAAGTGCTTGCTCCCTTCTGTTTTCTAGGGTGTCCTTTTTAATGTGTCTCTATGATACATTTGCCACAGGGTGCTATATTGTATCTCTGTGCATTTATTTGCCCAACTAGACTGTGGGTCTTCTAAGCCTTTGGGATCACTTTTTATAGCTACATGTCCACATACTTGACATACAGTAAAGACTTAAGTCTTTGTTAAAATGACTAACATTTACTCTTCCCTTTTTTTTATTTTTACATCAATGCTTTCCTCTTGTAGTTTCGTACCTTCATCCTTTATTTCTTGTTGCATTGCATTTATCTGCTTCTCTTATAGAAACATTCTGGACTAGCCAGGTTTTGAGGATGAAGCTGGCGATTAAAAGAATAATGGAGGTTTGTCTCGTGTCAGAAGGAAACAATTTCCCCTAGTCTGCCAATTTTGCAAAAGTCAACTACTAGAGAACTGTGGCAACTCCTTCAGCCAATAGCCTTTAAGATACCTGCCTACTTTGGGTGTGGTCACATGTATGACTTTCTGATCTGTTATATTGAAAATTATCCTCTTGCATTTGTTTCTTTGAATTATTTAAGTCTATCCACATCCTAGTGTATCTCAAAATATTACAGTAGCTCAAAGCAGAGTCTACATACATGGACTGCTAAGACCTCATTCTGCCTCTTCCCTGTAAAGAAGTGTCCTCTATCTGGATCTTATGGTGCAATAGCATAACTTGTAACCTGGATATTTGGACTCAACAAAATATAAGGGGGCTATCAAGGGAATAAGTCATGGAGCCCAATGATACCAGCTCCAGACAACAATATCACAAAGCCTGTATTATTGTTTCCTGGTCTAGTTCCAATTACCCAGTATCTGTTATGTGACACATAATCAGGATTGAGTCATACCATTTAGTCCTATGTCTCTCTGAAGAGAAATGCTTATGGATTGAATTTGTCTGCTAAATTAATATATCCAGAGAGCTAGAAATTTATATTCATTTTCAGAATTGCTACTTTGACAGAGTAGTACATCATTATTATCTTACTCTTCTTTATAATAAAATCAAGGGAATCGACAGAATAAATATAGAAGCTATCTGCATTCATTCTCCTTTGCATGGGGTCATCCAGGCACTCTCCACAACTTTTTATTCCTGGTGATGGCATTAGTGTCTGAGTCTTCTCTTCTCTGCAGTGCCAGAATTTCTCTTTGCAGTTATAACAGGTTGATATAGAGCAAGCCAAGATGAGTTTATGTTTAATGGAATAGCAATAGTACCTAACTTTGGAATTGAGTTGGGCATGGTGGAACACACCTATGATCCTAGCACTTATTGTGTAAAGGTGGAAGGATTTCAAGTTAGAGGCCAACCTGGGCTACATAGTGAAGCCTGTCTCAACCTACTCCCCTTAAGAGGAGTTATTATAAAGATTGAGCTGTAGCAGTCTATAAACCCTAAGAAAATATAGTTTTTAGTTAGTGTTCAATATATTTGCTTAATAGATTGACCATTTTCAGGATGGTGGTAAGAGAGGTGATTTTGTGGTGAAATTCAGGGTTAACAAGCCATCACCATTACGTTAGTGGAATAAATATTACATAGGCTGGGGTTGCAGTTCAGTGATAGAGTGCTTGACTTATGCACAAGACCCTGGGTTTGAAACCCCATGCTGTAACAATGTCATTTAAGTTAGAGAATGTGACATGCCTCAGCTGATATAACCACCCTTCCCTACCTATATTTTACAGGCAAAGAAGAGCTTTGTATTTAATTAGCTAAGTGCTTCCTGTCCAGCAAATTTGCTTTGTAATCTAAATATTAGATTTCCTCTCTGTATTTCCAGCACTTTTTTTTCTTGGCAGGATTTTACTCTGTAGCTCAGGCTGGCCTCAAATTTGTGGAAATCCTGCCTTAGCCTTCTAAGTGTTGGGCTTACAGGAATTACCCACTCTGCCTAGTTTATTCTCCCTTCTCCTGATCTCTGCTTTTTTACCTGCAGTTCCTAGCAGCAGCCCCACACACTCACACAGGCACACTGTTGTCTTTGTAGTTGTGCTTTCAGTGCAATCCCCGTACTGCTGCTTACCCCAGCCTTCTTTGTCGCATGGGCTTTGTGTGTGTGTCTGTGCTTCATCAGCAGTCGCTCTGAATGGTCAGACATCAGCTGCAGAAATTTAATGTACGGTTTCCTGTTTCTATGCTCTCTCTCTCTCTCTCTCTCTCTCCTTTTTTTTCTCAGTTTCGAGTATTTACAGCTCCCTTCCATAAGGTAGGCTTTGCTGATTTCTGGCTGGCCGATCAGCTGAACAGCCTGTCAGTGATACTCATGGACCTGGAATATATGATCTGCTTCTACAGTTTTGAGCTCAAATGGGATGAGAGTAAGGGCCTGTTGCCAAATGATCTACAAGGTAGGCTATGATTTTGTATTCACACTGCTGAATTGCCAACATAAACCAAGAAAGATTGGGAATGATAACTGCGACAGTTAAGGTCATGGTGAAAACTCATCCAATAACATTGCAAATTTAATTAAATGTACTTGGCATTCTGTTAGCAATCTCCTGAACTGAAATAATTTGGATTTTAAATTGTGTTATTTTAGCCATCCACTTGCCAAGAAATTTATAACTTATACTGAAGAACTCCACAGTTATTTCTCAATGTTCCTATGTGCTGGTAACTGTATCACAGATGCTAGAGTGCCAGCAATTAGTCCTCACAAAAATGCTTGGGATAGCATTGTAGGTACTGTGATCAAAGTACTGATTGCTTAGAATCAGGTCAAATGTCTTGGGAAAAGTTGTGGTAGATTGCTTTACAAATCTTATTTGAAACCTTTATTTTTCTTCTGGCTCTTTACCCACACTTAAGGTAATTCCAGGTTTGTATAGTTAGGAAGTTTGCATTCATCACAAAGATCTTATGTAGACAGGTCATACATAGAGCATCTACTCACAAAAGAGAATGAAAAATTGGGTGTGACAGCCTACCATGCACTTGCTATCCCTGCACTGAGGAGGCCGAAGCCGTAGGATAATAAGTCCCTGTTCAGCCTAGGCTGTATAATGATGAAACCCTGTCTCAGAAGTAAAAACACAACAAAGCAGCAGTAAAAAATTAATAATGAACCCTATACCTTGTTCTTGATTAAAAAGGAGTCCATAGAACATGTGCTCTGTATACATATTTTATAGTACTTGGCACTTATAAAACTGTCTAGGTACCTGTGATTTTTGTCAGTTTTCCATATGTTTAACATCATAGAACAAAACAGTTTTTTTCTTCTTTTGATTCATAGACTCTTTTTCCTATAGTTTTATTATTGCACTTGAAAAAATTAATTCTAGGATATTAAGAAGTCTAGAGGACAGATTTTCCAGTAGTTCCTCTGTAGTTTTTACCTTTTCTCATTGGCTTATCCACCACTGAAAAGCTTGAGCAAACAGTAAGTAGTTACATAGGAGAGAATGACTGAACCCATGGGGATGACTTGGATTTTATACGCTGATGAGTATTTGGATTGTGAGACTAAATGGTGTGAACAATTCATTCTTTTGAATTGTAATTTTTCCTTCTTCTTCTTTGAAATCTTCACAGAACCAGAATTTTGCCACAGATATACATATGGTGTGCGAGCCATTGTTCAGTGTATTCCTGCTTGGCTTCGCTTCATCCAGTGCCTGCGTCGGTACCGTGACACAAAAAGGGCCTTTCCTCATTTAGTAAATGCTGGCAAATACTCCACCACTTTCTTCACCGTGACCTTTGCAGCCCTGTACAGTACTCACAAAGGTATGCTGAGACTTTCAAATCTGAGTTGTTTCTTCCTGAGTCTGTTACCCTGGACCTTACTATTTGTGCTGTTGGTTTCCACTGAAGCTCCAGACCCTGATTTATCGTGGTTTATACTTGAATACAGTTTTAGTCTCATTTCACTGTATATTAACAAACATCATTAACAAGAATCACAGTCGATCAGATAGGAAGAATTGTGTTAATGTTCGAAAGCCTGAATTATGCTCAGTGGATTTAACCTATGAATGCCTTGGGTTTTCATTTAGTGTTTTTTTTTTCTTTTAAGATCTCCTTGTTCATTAATGAGGTTAGGAAATGGGTAGGTGTACAAGATTCCCTCTGGCAATCAAGTATATTTTTAATCGTTTCCCTTCACCAACTAGTAAGGATTGTTTCCAGCCCATTTAACTGCAAATTGAGTTCTCTGATCCCTCTATTTTCTTGTCTCCATGGCAACCTGCTATTACTTGCTACTGCTCTTCTATTGGGAAGAGAAAAAAAGCTTTTAAGTTCTGAGCCACATGCAGACACTCCTTTTGAATTTTTAACCTTTTCCCAAGAACTGTCAATCAGTTATTTCACTTCCTTTTATTAAAACGCATTACATTATCAGCCCACGACTTAGCCACTACAATTTCTCATCCGTAGGTGGCCCAGAAATGTGACTAATGGAAACCAGTAGAGTGCTTTTAAATACTCAGGTAAACTGTTTTCAGAAACCATTTTTGTGAGGCTGTATTTGTGAATCTTAATTCAGTGCGACAAAACTGCTGTTGCACTAGCATGTATCTGCTGGTCCTGAGAGTTAATAGTGTGAGCTTGTTGTCCACACTATGACGTAGATTCTGTGCTTAGAATAGCATGTGGCCATTCTGGTTAAGTGATAGAATTTAATTGAGTACCTTAGTGAAGGAAAAGCTCCCATAATTTTAATTTTGCTGAGGAATGCCACTAGTCAGTTATTATTAGATAATTTATAAATTTGACATTTGATCTGATACAAGATGCTTTATGGCTCCTCTTACTAAATTATCACAAACACTTGCCTCCCATCTTAGGTAAAAATGAGCACCACTATTTTGGGGTAAATATTTTATACTAACAATACATTCATTAAGAAGCTGACAGTTGCCAGGGCTGCTGGTGCTGTTGACACAAATACACAACACTCACCTCAGGAAATACAGCTAATTCTTGATCCAGACATAAGTGGTGATAGCCTGGGAGCACAGATGCAGGTTGCCCTGAAAGACGTGTTCCACTGCAAGTAGTTACATGAGAGTTTGCAGTTACAGAACAAAGAAAGCCGTAAGTCAGGGCATTTACTTTGTGCTCTGGTGGTGGCTGCAAGTAGGCAGGCTACAGCAAAACAAAGGGAACACTATAGGTCTGGGGTGTTGTCAGCTTTTAGATTGGTAGGAGCTAGTGTTCTGCTGAAATTATATTTTAGGGCTGGTAACTCATTCAGGAAAATGCTCACTGCACGAAGTTGAAGACATGAGTTTGGTCCCCAGAACCTATGTGAAGGCCAAGCCTGGCAGCAGGCACCTGTAATCCCCACTCTGGGAAGACAGACACGGGAGGATCCCTGTGGCTTGCTCACTGGTCAGTTCAGTCATATCATCAAGCTCTGGGCTAAATCAGACACTGTCTCAGAAAACAAGGAGAGAAATTGAGGAAAATACTGATACCAAACTCTCCATACACACAAAGGATACATTTTAAAGATTTTGATAGTCACAGGGATGTTCAGACACAGGAGTAGACAATGAATGGCTTTTAAAGGGATTGAAGACAGTCTAAAATAATCTGGCTCTGGTCTTCAACACTATCTACAATCACACACAAAGTTCAGCCATTCAGCCTTGTAGAATCCTTTAACACAGGTATGACTTTTTTTTCCCCCTGGGAACATCAGTTTATACAAAGACCTAATAATGAGGCAAATGATCACAAGTTCAAGGTCTGCCTTAGTTACAGAATTAAGTTCAATATACATATATATATATATATTGTTTTTTGTTTTTTCAATACAGGGTTTCTCAGTGACTTTGGAGCATGTCCTGGAACTTGCTCTGTAGACCAGGCTGGCCTCAAACTCACAGAGATCCGCCTGTCTCTGCCTCCCGAGTGCTGGGATTAAAGATGTGTGCTACTACTGAACTATATTTTAATGTGATACAGTTTTATGTTGGTGTAAATGTATTTATAGTTGTTGACTTACCTGCTGCATATATATGTAAACTGATACTAAATTATATCCTTTCACTAGAAGGTGTTCGGAGAAATTTTTCCACTTTTTTGTAATTATTGAGCTTTGTTGAGCTGTATGGTTAAAATGAGGAATGGTTAAAATGCTAGGTTTTATAGGGTTTGGAAGCTACATGTTTTGAAAGACTTCAAAATAGAGTACTAGTTTGTATAAGCAGGGTACTGGGAAAGCACAGAGCACAAATCTCTGACCCAGCCTGATAGGCCACAGATGAAAGATGATGTTCAGATGACAGGTAGCTAAGGATGGACTTCTGATCCCCCCCCCACCTCCGCCACCCAAGTGTTGGGATTCCAGATGTGTGCCACCACGCCTGTCTCTTCATTTTTATTTTTGTGATACTAGGATGCTCAGGGTCTTGTGTGTGCCATGCCAGGCAAGTACTGTATCACTGAGCTTATCCCAGCCTTACCTTGCAGTTGGAGGGTAGAAACAATCCTGTTTCCTACTTCTGCTTACCTTGGCCTCATTTGTCATGGCTGCTTTTGTTTCACAGAAAGCCGTATCTTTACATGTCTATTTACTTCACAGATTTATTGTAAGAATTGTGCATGGAATTATATTATAGACTGGTATACTACAAAAATGGGGTGAATGGGAAAAGAACAGCTCCCTTTGCTGACCAGTGCTGATGAATTTCAGGACAGCCAGGGCTTAACAGAAAACCCCTGACTCGGAAAAAAAAAAGGAAGGAAGGAAGGAAAAGGACAAGGTCTCACATAGCTCGTGCTGGCTTCAACTTCACTGTGTATCAAGGATGACTGAATTTATGGTCCCCTTGCATCAGTCTCCCTCTTGAGTGCTGGGATTACAGGAATGTACAATACCCAGTTTTATGTGGTGATGGGGCATCAGACTCAGGGCTGCATGCATGCTAGGCAAGCGTTCTATCCACTGTGCTGTATCCCCAACCTTAAGTTCTTTGATTTTCTTGGGCAGTATTCTAAGAAAACACAGCCTTAGAAATGATTACTGAGTCAAAAGAATCAATTCAAAATAACTAATTATGTACTTTTCTATGGAGTGCATGTGCTGTTGCAAAAGCTACATTTATGAGGAAAGAAGAGTAAAAGATCGTGACATAACCTTGTTCAGACTCAGATCTGAGTCTTTAAAAAAAAAAACTAGCCTGCCAGGGTTACCATAGTAACAGCATTATATTACGTGCCTTTCAAAATTGTTACAGAGGTTGTTTCTTATGTTATGCTGCATGATTTGTAAAAATAGAGGTGTAAGCATTAACCCTGCACCTAGAATCATTTTTTTAAAGGTGAAGGTTTAGGCAGCCCATTTAGGAAGATTAATCATGATAATATTTCAGTTAGGCCTCTTTTGTTGTATAAAAAAAGAAGCACATTTGAATTAATTCAGGGCATTTTATTTTCTGTCATTGATTTTTAGAGACAAAGGAATTCAGCTAGCAGCCAGTCTCTGTGTTTAAAAATTCATATTTCATTACATGACCACCTTTGAAACAGCTCCTTACAAGTGTTATCTTGGAATTGGGATTAGAGGAGGTGAGGAAATGTTTTAAATGGGTTTTGGTTTCCTTGAGGTTTCTGGGCTTTGTAAGAAAAGATCTTTGGGAAGTATAATAGCAGAAAGACTATGATGTTATTACTTCTAACAAGTTGTATTTCATCAGCTTGTATTGCATTTGTAGCTCCTAAAATTCTGTAATCCTCATAAATTCTTAGTGGAGTTAGACCTGTGCTATTCACATAAATATATGGAGGGGGTGCTTACACTCCACATTCCCTGACTTTTGTGGACAGGGTGGGATTCACTATAAAGTTTTTGAAAGAGCGTCTCTTGAGTTCATTTACATCCATGTTATTGGTGCCCAGGTCTCGTCTGAATCCCCTTGTGCATTCTGAAGGGTGTTATGCCTCCCTGTGAGGTTTCCTCAGCAGCAGTTAGTGCCTCCTGTGCAGTGGCCACTTCATTATTTTGAGTGAACACACACAGTCCTGAAATGCTGTTTCTCTGGGGTACAGCTAGTTGCTACCCTCCTGCTACCCTGAATAATAGGCTTCTAGTCCACATTTTAATTGTCTTATAATAGAAAGAGTAATTGTGTTTTTTTTAATTCTTTGGGGAAATTTTTGTTCCATTAGCTTTAAAAGACATACGTTCAATTAAAAAAGAAAACTCATTTGGATAAATGTTCTCATTTTTTGCCTTGATATTTAAAGTAGTTCAAAAAATTAACCCTTTTGGAACTTAATATATTCTGTTGTAATTTCCTCATAGAAGGAAAAACTGTTTTTACAGTCTATCTAGACAAGATTGGCTAAAAGACCTGTTGATATCAGAAAACAAAACAATAAGATACTGATTTCTTCTCGTTAGTATGCTCTTTGCCATTTTTGGCTATCATTGTACTAATTTTCAAATAATATAATTGTTTCTATGTATAAATTTATATATTTCTACATGTGATAGATATATATATGTATATATATCTTTGAATAAATTAAATCTTTTTACCTTCTTTGTCACTTAAAAGACTTTTAAAATGTAACACATACATTGACACCTTGATATCATTTTGGTTTTCTCGTCACATTGGTTTTCTTAATTGTTCTTAGAACTCATGAAAACAGCATTTCTATATGTCGTGTTCCTTTAATACCACTAATATTTTTTATGATTTTTTTTAAAAATCTCTGCCAGAGCAGCCGCGGTGGGCAGGCGGCAGTGAGTCCCCGACAGAACAGAGTCCTAGCGGCGGCGGGCGCATGGGTGGGAGACACCCAGCGGCGGGGGGTGCGCGCGTGGGTGGGAGACACGTGGGCAGACACATTGTATGGAATAGAAATGGATATTTATTACTTAAAGGGGTGGGGGA
>LOJH01010890.1:0-14565 GCA_001685095.1 Ellobius talpinus
GAAAGAAAGAAAGAAAGAAAGAAAGAAAGAAAGAAAGAAAGAAAGAAAGATCCTTGAACTTGGGAAGTTTGGCATCTTAAAACAACCTTAAGAGGGCCTCTGGGATGGCTCAGAGATTGAGAACACTTGCTGCTATTACAGAGGATGGAACTCCATCCCCAGTACCCTTGCCAGACATCTCACAACTACCTGAACTCCAGTTCAATAGTCCTGAGGACTTCTGAGACATGCACACATAAGCTTTTTAAAGATGAAAATTAAATCTATGTAGATATATTCATTTTTGCCTGTGTATATATATTTAAGAGCAATCCTGAGTGTCAAATGCCTTGAGTATGCAAATGAGGGAAATTTATGATGCTATACCGGAGGGCATTGTCTCTGAGCCTGGAAATAAGAAAGGTGAGCCAGCAAGTTTTGCATAGGATGATGATGTTTGCTGGAGGACTCCTAGGTGGTGGTGGTGATGGTGGTTTTCTGAGACAGTCTCCCTACACAGCCCAGGATGGCCTGTGATTCTTGATCCTCCTGCTGAAGGCTCTGGAGAACTGGAATGATAGACGCTTCCAACACACCCAGCTTAGATGCTGGTTCTGACTTGACAACTCTGGCACTTTTTGTAAACACGCTGCCCGAGCCGGATAGTCTCCAGTAAACACCTATTTGCACAATCAAGGTCACACACGGGATGTGTTTGCACAATGACCTGTTTGCACAATCTCAGCCGACTGCTATAGTCCACCCAGAGCAAGCCCTGACGGAGGAGCTTCTGCACATGCAAGCTGCCTGACCAAGGCCCTCTAGATCCAGCAGTTCCCTGACCCAGTCAGCAGTCCCCCATGGTCCAGCTCTTGGCAGTCAGGCTTTTGAGAATAGGACATTGCTGGGAAGGGAGGGAGTGTTCCAGCCCGCAGAGGGCTCATCTGAGGGAAGAGGGACGGAACAAGAAGAGGAAGGCCCTCACAGATGCCCAGTGCAGGTGAAGGCGTGAGGCCTCGTTGCCTTGAGCACTTCAGCTTCCGTAGTAAATAGTCCTTAAACATTTGCCTGGTACCTCACTCTGTTCCACTGATTACTTTTCACTGATTTATCTCAAGGATCTTGTGAGGCAGACACCATGATCCCTATCTTTAAGCTGTCAAAACAGGCTGGGAATGTGGCTCAGTAGCTAGAGCAATAGCCTGGCACACACAAAGTCCTGGGTTTGGCCCCCAGACATAAAAATTGGGCTTGTAATCTTAACACTCAGGAGGTGGAGGCAGGAGGGTAAGAAGTTAAAAGTCACTACATAAGATAAGTAAGGTAAAAGTCAGCCTGGACTACACCTGAGACCCTGTCTCAAGAATAAAATCAGGGGGCTAGAGAGATGACTAGGGTTAAGAGCACTGATTGCTCTTCCAGAGGACCACGGTTCAATTCCCAACACTCACATGGCAGCTCACAAATGTCTGGACTCCAAGATCTGACACCTTCATGCAGGCAAAACACCAATGTACATAAAACAAAAATAAATATTTTTTTTTTAAAAAAAGAACAGGCTGGGCTGTGGTGGCACACACCTTTAATCCCAATACCCGAGAGGCAGAGGCCTATGGATGACTGTGAGTTCAAGGCCAGTCTGGTCTACAGAGAGAGTTCCAGGAGAGGCTCCAAAGCTACAGAGAAACCCTGTCTTAAAAAACAAAAAACAAAACAAACAAAAATCAAAAAAAAAGAACAACAACAACAAAAAGCAAGAGCTAGCGAGATGTCTCAGCAGTTAAGAGCACTGGCTGCTCTTCCTGAGGACCTAGGTTTGGTTCCCAGCACCTATAGAGCAGTTCAAAACTATCTGTAACTCCAGTTCCAGGAGATCTAACATCCTTTTGTTTGTTTTGTTTTGTTTTCCAAGACAGGAGCCTGTCCTAGAACTCACTCTGTAGACTAGGCTGGCCTCGAAATCACAGGGATCCGCCTGCTTCTGCCTCCCAAGTGCTGGGATTAAAGGCGTGTGCCACCACCGCCCAGCCTAACATCCTTTTCTGACCTCTGAGGATACCAAGCATGCAAATGGTACACATACATACATGCAGACAAACATGAGTACACATAAAACAGATCATTCTTTAAAATGGAGGCAGGGATAGGTGCAACAGCTCAGCAGTTAAGACTGCTTGCTACTCTTGCAGAGGACCCAGATTTAATTGCAAGCACCCACATCAAATAGCTCACAACCACCTGTGACCCCAGTTCCCGGGGATCTGATGCCCTTTTCCTGCCTCCCCCTGGTGCACATGGCACACACTCAGGTACACACAGAGATAAATAAAACCTTAAAAACAATACAAAATAATGACAAAACTGAGGCTCAGTGACCTTAAATAACTTGCCTAGGTCACACAGGAAGTGACAAAAGCCAGCAGTGTTTGCCCATGCTCTCAGCCTCTCTACTTTCTGATGCTTCTCACCCAGAGAACTGCTTCTGCAAATCCAGCTTTCGCTTCCTCTCATATCATTTTCATTTCAGCGCCAACAGCCCCATTTCCTCAGAGGAGATCAGGAAAGTGGTTTTCTGAAGTATCAGATGGGCAGAGGAAAAGGGAAAGCATTGCGACTGACTGTCCACTGTGCACTGGCTACCTCGCTGAGCACTGGTTGCATGAGTTTTTGGTTGTTTTATTTCGTTTGGTTGGCTTACATTGTTTGGGGTGTGGGTGTGAGTATTGGTATAGACTTTTTTGTGTGTTTGTTTACTTTTGAGATAAGGTCTGGATGCGTAGCTCGGGCTAGCTTGGAACGTGATGGCCAGTAAGTCATGTAGCCCAGGCTAGTCTGGAACTTGAGGGCCAGGACTGAGATTACAGGCACACACTACCACGCCAGGCTCCAACACTGCGTTTCTGAGAATTCCTTTGATCTTCCTGTGGGCAGAGTGACTGACTACTCCTGTGGCGGGGGTAGGAGGTGGGGGTGAGGGGGGAAGCAGAGGCTGGAGGGTTAACTTTGTTCCCAGGATTCTACAGCCCAACAGGAAAAAGGGCTGTGCTGAGCTGGGAGCGGAAGGTAGGGTATAGTTTCTGCCCCCACAGACTTTGAAGTTTAATGAAGGAAGCAGACAGTAAGAGTCCACTACTGGGTGACAAGATGGACAAGGAGAAGGACACCTGATGCCGCTCAAAGCCTAGATCAGGAAGGGGATTTACCTGGCAGAGAGATGGCAGGGGCTCACCTGTCTGGTGAGAACGAAAGCACAGAAGTGTCCCAGAGCCTGGGCAAGCTGGAAAACACAAACCATTCAGCCTGGTTGGAAAAGGAGACAAGTGGACACTTGTCCCATGTGACAGGAAGGGAGGTGGGCTGCCTGCTAGAACCTCTAATGCAGTGGTTCTCAACCTGTGGGTCGAGACTCCCTTGGCAAACTTCCACCTCGCAAAAACATTTACATTACAATTCATAACAGTAGCAAACTTACAGTTATGAAGTAGCACCAAGAATGATTTTATGGCTAGGGGTCCCCACAGCATGAGGAACTGAATTAAAGGAAGGTTGAGACCCACTGTTCTAGGGATTTCGGAGGTCAGGGTTCTGCAGTTAGGCAGAAGGGGTGTCAAACTGCAGAGTCCGAGCAGAGGGAGACAAGAGGGTAGTGTTCTGTTAAAGCCAGGGCTGGAACCACCTCCCATGCCCAGCTGAGGACTGAATCTTGAACCCTGTCTTCCAGGTGCTCGGCACAGATTCTTCTCAGTTAGAGAGATCAATGGGTGTGGGCAGCCCTGGAAGGAGGGTGTAAAAAGCACGAGGTTCTTGTGCTCACAGAGAAGCCCCAGGGAAACCAAGAATGTTAAACATGCAGGGCTGTATAACCTGTTTTCTGCCCAGAAGGCTGGGAATGGAGGCGGTTTATAGCCTGGTGCTGTGCTATCTCTAAGACTGAGACCACACCAGATCCTCCCCAAGACCCTTAAGATGTCACGTGTAGTCAATGTATAGATTCCATGTAGTCAATCTATAGATCCCATCTTGATGGGCGATGTCACATGGTCTTTACAAAAATTTCAAAGTAGTCCTGCCTTAAGTTTTATTGTACACACAGGATTGAATTAATTATCACCAGGAAACTTTTTATACTTAAATATGCCTAAGATAATTTTAGACTCTTGAAATTTGAACCAATACCAACTACTGAGTCTCAGTCATGATGAGCCCAACATACCTTCTTGCCTCATTTGGAGGGGCAACACTCTGACAGCCACGGTGTTTGCAGAGACCCCACCCAGAGGGGGAAGGATACCTCAGAGTCCCTGGGGAGGAGGAAACTGTGATCAATTTACCTAGACAAGTCAGTGGGAATAGGGACCGTTTTGATGAAGAACATTTAGTCTTTCAATAACTCGGTAAGCATGGGTTGCTAACTTACCTTGTGATGAGCAAGATGTAGACACTGGAGCCAATTTGGTTTTTGGTTTTCATTTGTTTTATTTGTATGGTTTTTTTAGAATTATTTTGTTTATGTGTATGAGTATTTCACCTACATATATGTATGCACACCAGACAACTGCTTGGTGCCCAAGGAGGCCAGAAAGGGACATCACTTCCCATGGAGTTACAGACAGTTGTGAGCTACCACATAGGTGCTGGGAACCGAAGCTGGGTCCTCTGAAAAAGTACTGAGTACTCTTAACTGAATCATCTCTCAGGTCCTGTTTGTTAGTTTTGAGACAGGGTCTCCCTTTTATAATCCAGACTGAACTAGAACTCTCTACACAGCTTAGGCTGGCCTCAACTTCATGGTTATTCTCCTGTTTCAGCCTCCCAAATGCTAGGATTACAGGCATGTACCAACACGATCATCTGGGGCTGCAGTTTTGAACAGAATGAAAAAATTTTTTTCCATCATGGAGGTCCAGTTCCAGCAGGGGTGGGGATAGAAGGATCAACAGAGGGAATGAGGGACAAGGGACAATTTTTTAAGAGTTCCCAGAAGGCTTCAGTAGGATGGTGATATTTGAGCAAAGACCTGAGAAGGGGAGAAAGTGGCCCCACCTTTCTCCCTTGAGGAGAAAGTGTCTAGGCCCAAGAAGCTGCAGCACAAAGGCTCTGAGGCCCCCACCTTTCTCCTTTGACAAGGGACTGATTATGATGTCTGATTTTTTTTAAATGATTTATTTATTTTTATTGTATGTATATTAGTGTTCTGCCTGAATGTATGTCTGTGTGAGGGTGTCAGATTACACAGAACTGGAACTATAGACAGGTGTGAGCTGCCATGTGGGAGCTGGGAATTGAACCTGGGTCCTTTGGAAGAGCAGCCAGTGCTCATAACCTCGGAGCCATCTCTCCAGCCCCATGATATTTGATTTTAAATGTCAACTTGCTGTGATTTAGAATTGCCTGAGCAGGATCCCTGAGTTGAGGAATTACCTTGACTGCCTTAATTGATATGGGAAGACCCACCCCAAATATGGGCGGCGCCTTCAAGTGGCAGCCAAATCAAAAATCTACGCGGAAGAAGGAAGATAGTTCAGCCTTTGCGCCCCTGACCTTCCAGCTTGCGGCCACTTAATCTACCTTGTTGCTGCCACCCCGATGATTCCTTCACTCAAGTCAAAATCAGTATTTCCAGGCTTCCAACATTGACTGAGGACCGGACACCCTCTGGGTCTTCAGAACCATCTTGGGACTGCTGAGGCATCCAGCATGTCCTGAGGATTTCCCAGGTGGGTGCTCAGCCGTTAAGATGGCTGTTGCTACTACTTCGACTGTCTTGCATAGACTAATTTAATAAATGCATATATGTGTGTATGTGTTCAGTCTCTTAGTTCTGATCCTCTGGAACACTGGTTCTCAACAGGGGTCGCCTAAGACCATCGGAAAACACAATTATTTACATTGATTCATAACAGTAGCAAGATTATAGTAATGAAGTAACAACAAAAATAATTTTATGGTTGAGGGTTACCACAACATGAGAAACTATATTAAAGGGTCACAGCATTAGGTAGGTTGAGAACCACTGCTCTAGAAAACCCTGACTAATTTACTAATATGTACTATTAAGGTGTTTTTTTTTCGGGGGGGTGTTTGCTTGGTTCTTTGTTTTTGTTGTTGTTGTTGTTGTTGTTGTTGTTGTTTGAGACAGGGTTTCTCTATATAATAGCCTTGGTTGTCCTGGAACTAGTTCTGTAGACCAGGCTGGCCTCGAACTCACATAGATCCACCTGCCTCCTGAGTGCTGCAATTAAAGGCATGCGCCATCATGCCTGGCTTTCTCCTCTCTTTGTTGATAACTGAAATTATGAGGTGGGTTCTGAGGTATCTTGACAAGATAAACCAGGAGCCACCAGAATGGTACAAACAGTGATGTCATGAGGAGCTTTCTGATGAGAGTCCTAGAAAACGGTAATTTTCAGCTGACAAGGGAAAACAACCTTAAGTAAATGTTACCTGTGCTGAAATCGATTCTCCACGGGCAGAAGTTTCAGCCAGACTCAGTTGGGGGGGGGGCGCACACTTCCCCGTCTTTTTGTCCTGCTTCTGTTTTGGATGAACACTTGAAGACCCCAGTTCTCCCTTGCCCCTGTGTTGTCTTGGGTGCCCTGCCCAGACTCAAAGCTCAGGAAATCCGGAGAGAAGGGAGAGGGGGCCTCAAGCCAGGGTGCCACAATGCCCAGCCCTCTAAGACCCCCTGAGGCAGGAAGGTCGCTGGCTCACCAGTTTCCCTCAACCTCCTTCCTGAGAGGAAGGGGCTGCCTGTGTCCCCCCAAGGGTGAGGGCCCAGGGTAGGGCAGGAGGGAAGCCAGGAAGGTGTCGCAATCCTGGGTCCCCTGGCCTGTCATTAACGACGAAGCTAGAAAGAGAAGTTCAGGAACTTGTCCGAAGAAGAGAGGAGCAAGTGAAGAGAGAGTGAGCACCGAGGCTGGGCACATCGCCCTAGCCCCAGTGTAAGTAGGAGAGGGTGGAGTCCTGGAGGTCCCAGACCATTCCCTAGCATTGCCAGAGCCACATCAGGGGGCCTACAACAGGTGATCCTTGGGAACTGGGAGTCTCTGTGTGTGGCTTGGGGAAGTCAGACAGCTGAATCTCTTTGGAAACAGGAGCTGAACTCAGGAATGAGCCTATCTCTCCTGGAGTCTCTGTCCCTCAGATATGTTCTAGAGGCCCCAGATCTGCCTCGTTTCCCTCTTAGCTACTCCTATTTTCAGCCCTTTGGCATGCCTCCTCTCGGCAAGTAAGGCTGTCTCAGAGTCCCTGGGCCTCTCTCTCCTCTCCCAGTTCCCTTTGCCTCTTTAAACAGTTGCTGCAAGACTTCGCCTGCCGGGCCTCTCTGCTTCTCTAGACTCACTGGGCTAGCTTTCGAAACCTGCCTCTCCACCTCTCTGCAGCTCCCCAGCCTTGTCTTGTTATTAAAGTGTGTGGCTCTCAGGTAGAAGAGGCTTATCTTCCTGTAAGCAGATAAGAACCTAGAACTTCTGACCCTCCCGCATTCCAAGTGCTGTGAATGACTATAGGCCTGCACCACCCTGCCTGATTCTCAGTGTGGTCCTGGGGATCAAGCTTAGGCCTTTGCGTGTGCTAGACAAGCGTTCTACCAACTGAGCCACATCCCCATCTGCTTTATGAAATAGGTTCTCACTAAGATGCTCAAACTAGATTTGAATTTCCTCTATAGCCCAGGCTGGCCTTGAACTTGCAATACACTTGCCTCCACTTCCAAGGTAGCTGGGATCTCAGACCCATGCCAGTGGGCCAGGCTCTGCCTCAGTCTATCTCTGTGTGTCTTTTGCCCCCAACTATCTATCTGTCCATCAGTCCATCCGTTCATCTGCCCCTGTCTTTATCTCTATCACACCTGGGAAGCCTTCTCCCTTAGTTTAGTCCCAGTGTCTCCTTCCTTCCTCTCTTCCCACTGACAGAATTTCTAAAGAGCAGGACGGGAGAAGGGAACCAAGGGGGAAGGTTGGCAATGACGAGCAAAGGAGAGCTCTGACAGCAAGAAGAGGGGATGCTGTAGCAGCCATGGCTTATGACATCAGCTGTATCAGTTGGCACAGTGAGAGCAGCTGCAGAGTCCAGCAGAGACACCGAGAGTGACGGGAGTGGCCTGAGAACCTCGGCGCTAGAAATAGACCCAGGCAACGCAGCAAGGTGGCTGTTCCAGGAGGCTGTGCTGGTTCCATTGGCTGATTTCCTGCTATAGGGCTCACACAGAGAGCCACTGCAAAAGAGCTCGGTCCCCATGCACAGTACCAATGGCTTTAATCTTAACTGTCTCACTCTGTCATTATAGCACTACTGAGACATGAGTGTTACCGTTAATCATCTTTCCACAAATGGAGAAACTGAGGCTCAGAAAGGTGAAGGAGCTCATCCAAGTTCATCAGGCAGGTAAGTGTTGGAGCCAGGGTCAGAACTGGGTTCCCACCCTCTTTGCATACAGTAGGCTGAGGCTCCAACAGGCCCACACCCCTACTCACCTGGGACCACTCCCAGGGCTTCTGTAGCTGATGTACTGATGCCAATCATGCCAGCTCCAGACAACCTAGGGAGGATGCCTGGTCTTTTCTGCATTCAGTTGCCTGCTCTCGACACATGTCTGTGGGAAGGATAAGATGGTACCAGGTATGGGCTAGGCCTAGGTACAACCACAAATGAGTGGAGCCGGGAACCAGCATCCTGAGTCCTGGGGGCTAAGTCTTTCCCACTCTGTATGTACATGTGTGTGCGTGTGATAGTGGAAGACAGTCAAACTCGTGTGCGGACATGAGGTTCTTTTCTTAGTTAAGGTTTGCTATTACTGTAATAAAACATCCTGGCCAAAAGCAACTTGGAGAGGAAAGGGTTTATTTCAGGTTACACTCACAGGCAACAGTCCTTCACTGAAAGAAGTCAGGGCAAGGACTTGAGACGGGCACTGAAGCAGAAGCCGTGGAGGAGTGCTCTTCCTGGCTTGCTCCCCACAGTTTGCTCAGCCTGCGTATAAAGCACCAGGACCACCAGTCCAGGGGTGACGCTGCCCACAGAGATCTGAGTCCTCCCACATCGAGCATCAATCAAGAAAATGTACCACAGACTTGCCCACAGGCTAATCTGGTGGGGCCATTTTCTTAACTGAGGGCCCCTCTCCCCAAATGACTCTAGCTTGTATTAAGTTGACATAAAACTAGCCAGCATGGTTACTAAGCAAAATTAGTAGAGATGTCCTGGGCAAGAGGTAAGAAAAGTTTGTGTTCCTAATGGCTCTGATCCCTGTTCTTTCTGGGAGGCAGGTTTCACCTTAGTGATACACACACACACACACACACACACACACACACACACACACACAACTCCCTTAATGCCAGCTGGAAGAAAGCCCTTGGTTTGAATTCCCTCAGGTCTTTCTCTCGAAGTTCTAGGCAGTAGAGGCCAATGTTACCTCCATGTTGCAAACACTGAGGCTCAGAGGTTAAATAACCTGCCCAAACTGTGGCAGAGCAAGGATTAGCCTCAGCTCTGGCTGCAAAGCTTGTTCTTAAGCATCTCTCACTGTCTCCAGGTAAGCACCAAGTTGTCACAATGATGGGGCTGGGAGCCTGCGCCCTGACCGGAGTTGCCCTGATCTTTTTGCTACTCCCTAAAAGTAAGTGGGGGACTGCGGAGGAGGATTAAAAGGGAGGCACAGGTCCCCAAGCTGCTGTGTGCCAGGCCCTGGGAGTGAACAAAACAGCCAAGGTCTCTCTACATCCCAGAACTTAGGGGCAGCAGAGCAGTCACGATTCCAATTACAAAGGGATGGAAGAACTCCAGGGTTCAGTCAGGCTCACCAAGCCGCACACATGCTGAGAGAAGGCCGGAAGAGCACTGTGAAGGGGGAGCAAGGGGTGCAAAGGTCCACAGACAGAGGGATTGCGTTGTTGCTTCAGGAGTAGACCCAGTGTCTGAGCTGAGCCAGGGAGAGTGAGGCGAGGGGCTGTGTGAAGGGGGCAGAACTGAGTGTTCTGACCTGAGAGCAAAGGTTCTGCAAGCACAGTTGTGTGAGGATGCCTGAGCCTCTAAGCTGGGCCATGGAGGCACACGCTTTAGTCCCAGCACTCAGGAGGCAGAGGCAGGTGGATTTCTGTGAGTTCAAGTCCACCTTGGTCTACAGAGTGAGTTCCAGCCAGGGGAACACAGTGAAACCCTGTCTCAAAACAAAACAAAAAAAAAAGAAGAAGAAAAAGAAAACCATCTGATTCTTCCAGAGACACAAAGGCAGTGCTAGATAAAAATGGAAAACAAGCCTGGTACTAACTTACTGTAGACAGTCATTGAGACTTACTGCCAGTTATTAGACTCTTAATAATGCCAGGACGGGAGGCTGGAATATGGCGGAGATCCAACAGCAGGCCACAGAACAGAGGAAATTCCTTCAGAATGGAGGGGTCTCTGAGTTTAGCAGATTAGTGGTAGTGCTGATTAGGATATAAAGCTATAAAGTCGGAAGCTAGCCCTATAGTCCCACCCTAACTCAGGGCTGTTACATGCCAGGATCTTAGCAGCTTCAGGAAGGTACTTAGATAGGATGTCAGGTATGACTGAGGCACTCTGCAGGGCAGCTCTGGGATCTAACTGGTAGGAACTGCTTTTCAATGCCATTCACAGATGAAAGCCGGAAGACACGGGGAGTCCCACTTACATAGACAAGGGTCGCTAATAATAAGCAAGGCCGTCTAGCCCCTGTGTCTAAGCTTTGCAGGCAGTCACATGCCTTTGAAGTGTCACAATCAAGACACTTACAATCAGATCTGAATTTGACAAGGATTGCGGTGGCCTTGGGGGTTCTTATCACTCTGATTGTGGCTTTCACTACCTATCCAGTCCCTCCCTAGTGAGGAATTGGAGCTGCCCGAGAATAGAGACTGTATTCATAACTGCATTCAGGGAGGGCACAGGGATACAAATGTTCACACAGTGGGGAGCATGCGCATCCTGGGGAAGGTGTTCATACCCTGGGAAGGGTTTATACCACAGGGAGTGTTCACATCACAGGAAGCATTCACACCAAGGGGCACACTTACGTGATAGGAAGTGTTCATAGCCCCAGGGAGTATTCACACCACAGGAAGTGTTCATGCTTCTGGGGGTGTTCACACCTCAGGGGAATGCTCATTCTGTAAAGAGGGTTCACACCGATGGACGTGGCCAACTGAAATCAGGAGCTGCTTTTCTCTGCAGAGGCCATTGATAACCATTTACAGACACATGGTTGTCTCTAGCTCTCTTGACAGTGCATCTTACAGGCATCATACATTGTATTTACTCTTCATGTTTGGTTCTGGTGTCTTCCAGACGGGAGGGTGAGAAGATAGAGGGGGTCTCTGAGGCTAGGAGTCCAGAGGTCTTGACATGGCCCATGTTGGCCTGGCAAAGGAGTCATCCAGGACCCACCCTCTGTCAATCTAGGTCCAGAGAGCTGCGGACACATCAGGCTCTCAGTCCCCATTGTCCGTCTTGGGGACCCTGTCATGGCCTCCTGCACCATCAGCCCAAACTGCAGCAAACTGGACCAAGAGCCACAGATTCTATGGAGACTGGAAAATGGACCAAACCAGCCTGGAGACAGACAGAGGAGACTGCCTGATGGGACCCAGGAATCCATCATCACTCTGCTGCGTGTGAACCACACCAAGACCTTTGTCTTCTGCCTGGTGCCATGGGGTAACAGCTTCCAGGTCCTGGATCAAGCTGAACTTCAGGCAGGCTGTAAGTCCCTCCTACCATCCACCCATCTGCTTCCAGCCCTTCTGCCAGAAAGAACCAGGGAGTACAATGACCTCATTCAAGTAGCCCTTTGTGAGCATGACAGAGGATATTGTTCCTCCTATCAGGTGTTATTATTTAAGCCCATTCTCCAGATGAGGAAACTGACATTTAGTGAAGACAAGCGACTTCCTGAAGGCCATACTCCAAAGTGTTCCTTGCAGAAATACTTGTCTGCATGGCTGTTTAGCAAGCTCAGGTCCTTGGTCCTAAGAGGGGCTCACTTCCAGCTCCTCCTAAGTCCAGACCCAGTTTTCTTTCCAAATTGAGCAGAATGGTGTTTGTGTCAAGCTAAGGTATAAGGAATAAATAAAAACCAAGGCATGCTGGCACGTCTTTAATCCAAGCAGAGAGAGGTGAATCTCTGTGGATTTTTTCCCTTTGAGACAGGGTTTCTTTTTTTTTTCTTTTTTCTTCTTTTTTTGTTTCTGTTTTTGTTTTTGTTTTGTTTTGTTTTGTTTTTCGAGACAGGGTTTCTCTGTAGCTTTTGGAGCCTGTCCTGGAACTAACTCTTGTAGGCCAGGCAGGCCTTGAACTCACAGAGATCCACCAGCCTCCACCTCCTGAATGCTGGGATTAAAGGCATGTGCCACCACTGCCTGGCAAGACAAGGTTTCTCTGTGTAGCCCTGGCTATCCTAGAACTCACTCTGTAGACCAGGATGGCCTCAAACTCACAGAGATTCTTCTGCCTCTGCTTCCCAGGATTTCTGTGATTTTGAGGACAACTTGATCTACATAGAGAGTTCCAGGGCTGCTAGGGCTACATAGTGAGACTCTGTCTATTCCACCCCCACAAAAAAAAATTAGTGCTAGAGCTGGGAATGCAGCCCCATAATAGACTACATACTTAAAAAGAACAAGGTCCTGGGTTCCAATCCTAGCACCCCACCAATCAATAAGAGCCAGGTATGGAGGCACACTTCTGGGATCCTAATACTTGGAAGCTGAGACAGGAGGATGGCAAATTAGAAATTAGCCTGTATTGTATCATGAGACCTGTCTCCAAAAGAAAAGAGAGCAGTGATCACCATAGCCCCCGCCTGCCTGAGCACAGTTGTGAGCACCCTATACACAGGAAGTCACTTAGCCCTCGTATAAGTTACTTTTGAATGCTGTGACAAAACACGGTGACCAAAGAAACTTAGAAGAGAAAGCATTGAGTTGGGCTCATGGTTCCAGAGGGTTAGAGTCCATGACAGGGGAGCAAAGGTATAGAGGCAGAAATAGCTGAGAGTTTATATCTTGAAGAGCAAGTAGGAGACAGAGAGGACTAACTGGAAATGGGACAAATCTTTTGGGACCTCAAAGCCCACCCTCCATGACACACCTTCTCCAGCAAGCCTCCCAAAACCAGTCCACCAACCGGAAACTAAGTAGTCAAACATGAGCATCTGGGAAAGGGGGCATTCTCAATCTACCGCCCACAGCCCTTAAAGAAACCTAGGAAAGAAGTTGATTATCATCACCCCTCCTTACAGATGAGGAAACTGAGGCACAGGAGCAGTTCAGTCACGTGAGGATCAAATGGCTAATGACTGACCAAACCAGAATGAAAGAAACGTAGGCTGTCTCTGACAAAGACGCCACCAGACTGGTCTGGGATGCTTGCCCCTGTACCTGACAGTAACGTAGTTGCCCTTACAGGCCCACACTGCAAAAGGAACAGTCCAGCCCAAGGAAGGCCACAGGTGTACACCCTGCCCATGAAGGCTCCTAACATTCTTCCCACCCTATTCAGATCCTCCTGCCAGCCCCTCCAACTTGTCCTGCCTCATGTATCTCACCACCAACAGACTGGTCTGCCAGTGGGAACCAGGTCCTGAGACCTACCTGCCCACCAACTTTACTCTAAAGAGCTTCAGGTACATAGGGTTTCCAAGCCAGTCCCTTCCTCCAGGTCCTGGGTTGGGGCACAAGTCACTGTGGGGATGGGGAGCCAGAGGCAAAGACAAGAGGGGGCCCTTGCCTTCTTCCTCTGCTTGACACCTAAGCCCAGCCTCTTGGCAGGAGCCGTGCCAACTGTCAGTACCAGGAGGACTCCATCTTGGACTGTGTGCCCGAGGACAGGCAGAACACCTGTTCCATCGCCCGCAAACACCTGTTCCTCTACCAGAATATGGTCATCTGGGTGCAAGTAGAGAACGCACTAGGGATCAGCGAGTCCTCAAAGCTGTGCCTTGACCCCATGGATGTTGGTGAGTGATACTGGGTGTGAGAAGGGGGAGAGAGCCCCAGATTGGGAGACCCAGAGGGGCCCAGAGAGGAAACACAAAACTAGGCACAGACAGGGAGATTTTGGGAGACCTGGAAAAAGCAGAGAAGAGAGAAATAGGGAGCAGAGGCTAGGTTCATACTTTCATCTTTATTTATCCACTGGTTTTTCAAAACAAGGTTTCTCTCTGTAGCCCTTGCTATCCTGAAACTCACTCTGTAGACCAGGCTGGCCTAAAACGTGCCACCGCCACCCAGCTCTTCTTACTTATTTACTTATTTATAGGGGCACATATCATATCATGGTTACATATCATGGGGCACGTGTGGAGGCCAGAGGAACTTTCTGGAATCCTTCTTTCCTTCTACCTTGAAGCAGGGTCTCTCTTGTCTCTGCTGCTGTTCTTGTACTTCAGGCGATATAGCCAGGGGGCCTCAGGGTGATCCTCCTGTCTTTGCCTCCCAGTTTGCCACAAAGGTGCTTGTATTATAGATGTGTGCCATTGCACTGGGCTTTTTTTTTTTCCTTTTGTTTTTTATCTTCAAGACATGGTTTCTCTGTAGCTTTGGAGCCTGTCCTGGAACTAGCTCTTGT
>LOJH01010891.1:3062-26998 GCA_001685095.1 Ellobius talpinus
CCCCCCCCCGACAGTGTTTCTCTGTATAGCCCTGACTGTCCTAGAACTTGCTATGTAGACAAGGCTGGCCTCGAACTCAGAAAACCACCTGCCTCTGCCTCAGAGTATTAAAGGTATTTGCTACCATGTCTGACTTGTCACACATTATTTTTGAATATTATCACAACCTATCTCACTTCAGCAAAATAAATAAAGATAAACTGAATTAAAAAAAATACATAGCATGTAGAGATGGCTCAGCAAGAAAAGTCCTCGCACAAGCACGAAGACATAAGTTTCAATCCCCAGTACCCATGTAAAGCCAAGAATGGTAGTACATCTCTGATCGCAATGCTCCTACAGAGACAGAAGCTCAAGAAAACTCATAAGGCAGGCAGCCTGTGAATAAGAGACCCTGTCTCAAACACGACAGAAAGAGGAGTGATACCCAAGATTATCCTCTCACCTATATATACAAGCTGTGGCACATACACACCTGCAACACACACACACACACAAGTCTGCAACCAAGTTACAAAACCAAACAGTACATTTAAAGTATGCATTAATTCAACTCTATAAAAACCCAGCAGTAAGACAGAAAAATAAAGATTTATAGTTACATCCACTGCTATACTTCAACCATTCACTACAGACGGGAAACACACTATGAAAGGTTTTTACAAATGCTTGCTTATTTTCAACTGAAAACATGAGGCCTGACAAACCACTTTATGTAAACAAAATTAATTGTTCACATTTAGTATAACATTTCAGAACATATCAAATGAAAGTTGAAAAGTTTTTAATATTACCACCTTCAAAATATATGACATGCAAAGCCATGTGATCAAATAAAATGACAAAAGGATATTCACATTCTCCTATACATTCCTTCCTGTACTTCAGGGGCAGAAAAGTTTTTTTAAAAAAATCCCCTACATTTTCCAGATTGTTTCTTGTAGTTAACAAGTGGAACGTAAACAGGGCTCTGCCTAAGCAGCTCCTTAGAGGTAGGAGCAGAAGTGAGCCCATGAGTAGGAGGATCCACAGAGTGTTTAGAAGCCACTGCCACCAGCAGCAGACTCAGCTCTTACAGCCACCTGCCAGTTTCAACTTCCTGACCTCCAGGACACAACTATGGCCTGTCTCCTTGAATATATTAACTCAAAAGTGACCTTGATTCTAACTCTTCCAGACCACCCGTTACCTTTTGCGGGGAGCTGGGGACACTAAGACAGTTTCACATGGTCCTGACAGCCTGAAACTCCTGGTCCCCCAATCTATACACCTTGAGAATGACCCTGAATCCTGATCCTCCTGTCTCCACCTATCCAAAAATTTTATCACCACCAAATTTGCTATATAAATGGCCTCTCTGAAACAGGGACTGGAGTTTGTTTCACAGAAGGAACTCTGAAAGCTATGGTTGGAGTCTGTTATGTTTAAAACAGGCACTGCCTGTATTTATCCCTTCATCCCATCTTAGAAGCCTAATAGCAAGATTTAGTATTATCAATTAAATTTGCGAGGTCAGTATGAAGAATTAAAGGTTCTCTTATACCTAGCATGGTGACACATGCCTGAAACTCCAACACTTGGACAAACTCAAAAAACAAGACAATGGAGTTCTGTCAGATGTAATCTGGAATTATTTTATGTATAACGCATGCCAATGAAAAGAACTGATGTGAAGTACTAACACTCCTTAGACCGTGTGATCTTGCTTTTCTAAGTTGAATACATTTCTGTTAACATAAAGAGACAGCTGGTTGTTGTTTTTACAAATTTCTTGGTGACACACACATGTGTGAACCCAGCACCCAGAGGCTGGAGCAACAATCAGGAGTTTTGATGCCAATTTGATCTACACTGTTAGACCCGGACTCAGAAACAAAACAAAACAAAACAAACGAAAACAAAAACAAAAAAACCAAATAAATAAAATGTTCTTTTTCCTCTGAAAAGTACAGAAATGTTTAAAAACTCAATAATCTCCAGGCTCCAGACTACTCACCCAATGGCTACACATGAACAATCCCAATCAGCTACTGCACCGATCATCATTCTCTCTGGCCAATCTAAATTGCTAGAGGAATGCTGGATGTGACCAGTGCATGCCTACATCCCCAGCAGTACATAAGGCTGAAGCAGGAACATCAAAATTTGATAGCTTCCTGGGCTAAATAGTAAGGGCCCAGAAGTTAAAAAACAAAAAAGTTTTTCTAATTTAATCTAAAAAATAAATAAATTCCCAGTGGGATGTAAGTACATGAAGCTACACTTAACCATTTCTCTATCAAAAAGTATTTCACTAGGGCTGGAGAGATGGCTCAGTGGTTAAGAGCATCATTGCTTGCTCTTCCAAAGGTCCTGAGTTCAATTCCTGGCAACCACATGGTNAAAGAGTATTTCACTAACCATAGAAAACATCAAGATTAAACAAAATATGACACACCTATACAACAGAATATTATGCACTCATAAAAAGAAATTAAGTAGAGATATATAGTACATGTATGTATGCCTTAACACTTGTGAAGTGAAAATATCCAATTACAAAGTGTTCTACATTGTTAGTGGAACTGGCAACGAAGCAGTCATTTGGTCAATAGTCTAGCACTTCAGAATTATAAAAGAGGTGTCTTACAAATCCATCCTAAGGTAAAGGCACACACACAAAGATAAATTAAGCATATCCACACAAAACCCTGGCCAGGCATGCACTACCTGCCCACAAAAAATAGTCTGAGCAACCCCTATTAGGTGAGACTATCGTACAAATTTCATAGCATAGTTACACGAACCTCAATGAGATGCTGAATACACTAGCTACTTGTCTACAAAGCTGTAGTCATGTTACAGTCCTGAGTACTGCAGGCAATCATAACACGGCAGAATTTGTCACTTTTGAGATAGGGTCTTCTGTAGCCCAGGCTAGCCTCAAACTTGTCATGTATCAGAAGGATGTCCCTGAATTTCTTCTAATCCTCATGGATATGTGGTTCTATGCTCTGCTGGGAACCCAACTTTGTGCATATTTGGCAAACACTGTATCAACTAAGCTACACACCCAGCCTTCACAACAATATTGTGAAGGAATAAAAACATAAAAAATAGGAAAAATCACTGTATAGAGCGATATTTCTAGTTTTATGTATATGGGCACCTTGTCTCCATGTGGTCTGCAATCAGAAGAGAGCACTGCATCCCACAGGACTACAGTTATAAATGGTTGTGAGCAGCCATAAGAATGCTGAGAATTGAACCCAGGAACTCTAGAAGAGGAGCCAGTGCTCTTAACAGCTGAGACACCGCTCCAGACCCTAAAAGGATGTTTAAAAATATAAATACAAGACCTGCTGAAGGGTCTCTAGCCAGCCCAAGCATGGCAAACATGGCTCTGGCAGCCTTGCCTTCCTCCCCCATACCCTCTGCCTGTTTAAAAACCATTAGATTACATCCCTAAAGCTAGCAACCAAGGTCTATCCCCTTATCTGGCCACTTCCTCCTCCTGAGGCTGACTACCAAGGTCTAGATATCAAAGTATTAAAGTGCAGAAATCAAAAGCTCCCTTTTGGTTGCCCCAATAAACATGCCCAACCAGAATTAAACACCTCACCCTAACACAAGGTTTCCCCTTTTACCTTTATAAACTGCCATTCGCCTATGGGCCACGTGTGTCTCCTCTCTATCCAGAGGCAGTCCTTTGTGTCCTGCCTGCCCCCCCACACACACCTTGGACAAATACTTTCCCCGTCTCCCTTGTTCCCTTCCCCTCCTACCTGTCCTCTATCTCCTGTCTTTGTCTCTTATTCCCTGCCCTCTGTCCCTTTGGGACAAATAAATCTGCTTTGTGCTGAGAACTTGGCCTTGGGGTGTCCTGTGAAGACCACCAGTCCCTTCACCTGCAAAGCCTCTTTGAGCAAGAGCCTCCTTTCCTGGGTAGGTGTAGTGACCGCCCCTCATTGAAGAGGCTGCTCTACAGCAAGGACAGGCCATCACAGAAAACCACAAATGGGCACAATCCAGAGACTATGAGTAACCCAATACTCTCTATGTCACCACTCCCACCTCTATGGCTCAGAACATCAGGGAAGAGGGGGTGGGAAGCTTATGTAAGAGTCAGACTATGGGGAAGTCGGCTATGAAACAGTCTCTCCCAGAAATGGCTGCATAAACAAGATGAAAACAATGGCAATATCAATGGTCAGGTTAAGCATAAGGGGGAAAATTTGAAGTTATTAGTCAGCTTTGAAACCATATACATAAAAAACAGCCTCAAAGGTGATATTTTGGTTGCTGTTTGTTGTTGGTTTGTGTGTGTGCGCATGTGTGTGTAACAATAATAAAAAAGAGGCAATCAACTTGAAAGTGGGAGGGGTTGAATAAGAGTAGCTAGGAGGTGCTGGAGGGAGGAGGAGTGATATAATTCTATTTCAACTAAAAGTTTAAAAAGTAGGCCAAGTGTAAGGGTGTACACCTTTAGTCCCAGCACTCAGGAGGCAGAGACAGAGACAGACAGATCTTGGAGTTTGAGGCCAGCCTACCCTACAGAGTGAATTTCAGAATAGCCAGGGCTACACAGAGAAACCCTGTCTCAGGGTGAGGGAAAAAAAAGGTACACATACACACACACACACACACACACACACACACACAACAGACCAATGAAACAGCTAAGTGGGTCTGGGCATTTGACCCAAGTTCCATTCCAGGAATCCACATGGTGAAAGAAGAGAATGACTCCTACAAGTATCCTCTGACATCCACATGTATGAGTGCACACACATATATACATAAGCAAACAAACAAACAAGCAAATAAATGTGAATTTAAAAAACATACTGGGCTATTTTTGTTGTTTTTGAGACACAGTGTCACTATGCAGCCCGAGTTGGTGTCTCAGCAATCTTCCTGCTTTGCCACCAAGTACTAGGACTACAGGATGGTGAGCAGGGTCTGCACAGTCTCCTTCTGAGGGTCTTTAGGAGCAATAACACACACACAGCTGTCAGTTCTGATGAAAACCATGCCTTCTGGAATCTATCTGAGGACCTATCTGAAGCTCTTTTACACTTTACAAGTTTTACATATAAGCAGAAGGAATACTCCTCATGATGAAAAGTATACATTTATAGTTATATAAATATATAGCTTATGTTAGCAATTGTTATACACCTTACATAACTGTGTGTTCTATACCTGTCTATGACCAGCAGCACAGCTTTGACTCTCAGGACCATGGATTTGAGCCCCACGTGGGGTGCCAGTAATGTGGGAATGAACTCTTGTGATTAAGTCTGGCTTATTAAACAGGCACACAATAAAAAGTATACTCACAACATAGAACGAAGCCCTAACCGCTGCTGCTGCTTCAGCTGCTGATCCTCTCATTCCCACAGGAGATCATGGAGGTCCAGGGAATGTCACCAAGCCACCACTGACAGTGAACCCTCCACAGTCCAAGAGCAAGAGTCCTCCCCACAACCCCTGCCTTTTATTGGGGTATTTGGGTCACATACCACCAGAGAAGACCACACCCATTGGGCCAAGACACCCCAATACAATTGTCTGTCAGACTAAATTCCCACAACACTGTAGCCCTGGCTGTCCTGGAAGTCACTTGGTATACTAGGTAACCTGAAATTCAGAGATCCACTTGCTTCTGCCTCCTGAGTACTGGGTGGGATTAAAGATATGCACCACCATGCCCAGCTTGACATCAGATACTTTTTATTTTTTTATTTTTGGGGGGACAGGGTTTCCCTGTATTGCCCTGGCTGTTCAAGAATTCTCTGTAGACCGGGGTGGCCTCAACCTCAAGAGATCCAGTCGCCTGTGCCTCTCTAGTATTGGGATTAAAGACAGCATGTGCCACCACCACCCGGCCAAAGTCAGATACTTTTTAAGTTACAAGAACCACTCTCATTATCAGGGAGATTAAACAGTCATCACAAATACATATGAGCTCACCTAAATTTCACATGCTTCTAGTTTCCTGACCCCAGTGAACTTTCAAGAACTCCCAAGGCATTTATTTTAACACAATAGGTACAACAGAAAGGAAATGGAATGTTATTAACATCTTCCACAAGCCAAGTGCACTGGGTGTCACCTCATTCTCAAGAAACCTATTATCCTTTCTGAACTAAAAACAAAATGGAAACCACCAAGGGTAAGAGGACTTGCCATGCCACACCCCAGCACCTCCCAAGCTCACTGGCTAAAAACAGCTGGTCTTCAATAGCCGTTCTACCACTTGCTGTGTGACTGATGAAAAGCCTCTATGCCAGGGGTTTTCAAATTGTGAGCTGAGATCCCTTGGAGGTCAAACAACCCTTTCACAGGGGTCGCATATCAGATAGACATTTACATTACAATTCATAGCAGTAGCAAAATTACAGTTATGAAGTAGCAATGAAATAATTTTATGGTTGGGGACCACCACATACATGAGGAACTGAATGGGTCACAGCGTTAGGAAGGTTGAGAAGCACTGCTCTCTATACAGTATATACCACTTTCACAAAAACAAGGCTAGTATTTATCAAATAAATGTAAAAGGGACAGTGATTTCCAAGGAGTACAAAACAGATGCATGAGTGTGCACACGTCTTGATCCTACTAGTTAAAAGGCTCATAGAACATCGAAGAATGTAAGAGCTGGAGGAGGGAAGGCGTGCTGTGAAATACCGTCTTCAGGACGTGACATGGCCATCGCAGTCAAGAACTCACTGTGTCTGTGGTAACCTCAACAAGACCAGTGAGCACCCACGGAGCAACACTAACAGGACTCAGTGGGTTATTATCACAAAAAGGAGAGGACATGAAAAAAGACGGGGAACATGTGATCAAGATGTATTGTTTTTAATATACAACATTGTCAAGGAGTATGTAAGAGCAATTTTAAAAAATAACAGGCCAAAATTCAGCAGTATTTTAAGCATCAAAAAGTACGGAATAATTCCTAACATTTTTCTTAAATTTAGCTAGTTAGTTGTCTGTGCCTTCCAATAGACAGACAATTGCATATGTGTTCACGAGCATGTCATGTTTTTAGGGACATTCTCAAGGGACTGTCAGTCCCTACTACAGACAAGAAATGCACTATTTCTCAGTAGAAAAAGCCACATCAACAACACTTTTTATTCTTCTTTACCACATAAGAGATGGTTTGAGCAACATCCGTACAACCAAGGAAGTAGCACGAGAGTGAGAAAACGGCTACAGAGGAGACAAAGATTGCAGGACTGTGAACAAGCTGTATTGCAACACAGAAAAAGATGGTTAGGGAAGATAAAACTAGAGCAAGAAATTAGCAGTCCATCCTAAGTAATTAATCATGCTGGTAAAAGACTGGTCATTTAAATCGTACAACCCTAAGGGTTCTTGTACAGCTGTAACCACTGCTACTTAAACATGAAAACATCTTCAAGATGTTGGCAAGATTGGAACAGTGGTTTCCTGAGTATACAACACACACACACACACACACACACACACACACACCAGTGACTCTCCCACAGGTACTTCTACATGTATGAAAGAAAAAACAAATCAAACTCTAATGTAACAATTCTTACATGCTAAACTTTTTTCTAAGAACTCCTGACATAAAAAGTATAGCAGTAACTAATGAAACTGTCAACTGCAGATAAGTGCATTCCAATACAGACTTCTAGGTCTTTGACTAAATACATCTCTGAGTCTGAAATGTATGACTCAATGGTAGAGTGCTTGCCTAGCAAGCACAGGACCCTGCCAGAGTCTGATCCCCAGCACGGGAGGTGGGGGAGGGGTTCTTCTAAAATTACCTTTTTTGTCACATTTATTTACTTATTTATTATATGCACACATATATGCACCATGATGAAAATGTGGAAATTGGAGGGCACTTTGTGGGAGATGGTTCTCTCCTTCCACTCTGTGAGTCCTAGGAATTGAGCTAAGGTTGTCAGCTTAGCAGCAAGCACTTTTGCCTATTAAGCCATCTCAAAGGCCAACTATAATTATTTTAACATTAAGGCAACACCAGACTTGAGGCAGACAAAAATGTATGAGATTATCTTACAACCTTTATTTTATCCTAGGGCTATTATTAAAGTAATCCTACTGTATATGGAATCATAGTTTTTGTTAGACAGCATAATATAATGAAGCCACTGTGTGATAATAAGAGTGTCCTTAAGAAGAAAAAAATAACACTACTAGCCAGGCCTGATGTCCTAGCACTTAGCTAAGTGGAGGCAGGAGAACCAGAAGCTCAAGATCAGCCACTACATAGGGAGTTCAAAGTCACCCTCGGGCTGTGGGGGGGAGCTTCTTAGAGGTTAATTCTTGTCTTTGAGGTGTTAGTCACAATCTACTCTCCATAAACACAAGACAGAAGAGAAGAGAAAGAACATGAGAACCCTGAGACAGGGTCTCTCTATATAGCCTACACTGCCCCCATTCTCTTTTTTAAGGTTTTCCTTCATTTTCATTCAGTATTACAGAATATTTGCATGCTATGGAATAGTAGAGGACCATAGCTGAGAGTTCTTCTATGAGTCAGGAAAATGTTTTTTAATGTTCTCCAAGTCCCCAGACACATAACAGGGACTGACTCCAGTCATGCCTATCTCGTTCCATGAAAGCAAGTCTGGCAATTCTTTTTTTCCTTATCGTCACTATTGAACCCACAGAAATACACAGTGGACACTCCAGGGATGACCAAGCACAAGCCCACTATGGTGAGGCCAGGAAGACTCTTTTTTCCCCCCAAGACAGAGTTTCTCTGTAGCTTTGTAGCCTGTCCTGAAACTAGCTCTTGTAGACCAGGGTGGTCTCGAAGTTACAGAGATCCACCTGCTTCTGTGTCCCAAGTGCTGGGATTAAAGGCATGCGCCACCACCGCCCGGCTCCAGGGAGACGTTTGATCCACATCTTCTCACCATGAAATACACTTTGAACCCTACCCAGTCCCTCCAAGACGACCAGGCCTCCCCTCCTTCCCCATACTCTTGATGCTCCTGCCTCAGCACTGCACCAGTCTAACACAACTTTACCTGCAGCTTTACCCTTGTCCAACAGATCCTCTCTCATTGAATAAAAAACAATGCCTTTTACAGTGGTGATATTTTGGTCAATAGCCAGGCAGAATAGAGCCAAGAGGGAAATCCAAGCAAAGTTAAAGGTGAAAAGAAGGCAGAGTTGGAGAGTCACCAGCAGCTGCCAGGGAAGCTGTGAGGTAACATGTCATGAGCTTCATGGTAAAATATAAAATACTAGAAATGGGTTAAGTTGTAAGAGCTAGTTAATAATAAGCCTGAGCTAGCGGGCCAAACAGTTTGTTATTAACATTAAGCCTCAGAGTGGATATTCGGAAACTGGCAGGAGGGAAACAACCAGTTATACCTCATATGGTTATGAAAATCAAGTCCAGATTATGGCCACATACTAGTTCCACAAAACAAATCAGTGAAAAGATAAGTTATTACATATTAAATTAAAAATACAAAAATGTTTAAATTAGTTAACAGAGAATTTATATTTGCACAATAATTCATTCAAGAATTTCTAAGCCACCTATTTCAAACTTTTACCTAAAAAGCTGCTTTGCTCAACAGAAAATGATGCCTATTACTTTAGTAAGATTTCTTGTCTCAGCAGAACACTGAAAATTGGCATGTAATTAACTCCACTGGCATCCTCCTTTCTCACTAAACTTAAGATGCAGTTTAAAATGTATTTCAGAGACTGGAGATGTAGCTCAGTAGGGTAACTACCATGCAAACGCTAGTCTCCAGCAGTCCAAAAAAAGAAACCACTCACGGACATCCCAGCATTTTTCATTTAAGAACACAAATATGTACATCCATACATTACATACTACTCAAAAGTCACATACATTACTGTAACTAGCAGCTAATACACCATGAAAACACAGGGCTTTTATGTGGTGGCACACCACCACTCCACCCTCATGTCCCCACTCTGCTTTTGAGAGAGGAGTAAACAGGAAGTACCGTCTGACACTTATAGTCATCAACTCAACTTCTGTGCACTGAAATTACCCCCTAAAACTCTGAGAACTGCCTGAGCTTTTGACAAGAAATGGTAACAATACTGCAAGAAGGGACTGGTGAAGTAGTCCAGTAAAATGTTCCACATCAATCCCCAGCACTCATAAAATCCATGCAGTAACACACACCTATAATCCCAGCACAGGGACTGCAGAAACAGGATCTCTAGGTCTCACTGGCCAGCCATCCTGGGTGAATCTGCAAAGCCCAGGTTCCAGTAAGACTGTCTCAAACAGGAGGGAGTAGAAGTAAGCTCAAGGAACAACATCTAGAGGGTAACCTCAGGGTTACACACACGAACATACAAAAGACTACTGCCAAGGTTATATAAGTGATAGCAATTGCTTTTCTTTAACAAAAGTTTACCAAAAAGTAGGAAAATGGTGATGTATTAGCTTTCAATCTCATTTCAGCCCACAGCTCTGGTAAAAAGCATGGTACATCATAGTCAAAGCTGGAATGTGTAAGTCCATGTAAGTCACCAACACTCAGCCTTCAAGAACTGCATCCTGAATTAAGGGCAGTGCTGGTGCACACCCTTAAGCCCAGCACTTGGGAGGGAGAGGAAGGCAGATCTCTGAGTTTAAGACCAACCTGATCTACAAAGGAAATTCCAGGACAGCCAAGGCTACACAGAAAAAGATCTATCTCAAAAAACAAAACAAAGGAGGAAAAGGACAAATGTGCAGAATATTTGTTTACACTGTGAAGATGTGTCTTTGCCAAAGCACCTTCTGATTGGTTAATAAAGAGCCTAATGGACAATAGCTAGGCAGGAAGAGGTTAAATGGGACTTCTGGGGACAGAGAAGTTGTGGAATATTAGTTAAAGACATGTTACATTTGTTTATGCTGTGAAATATTTGTTTAATGATGCAAAGATGTGTTGTATTCTTTTATGTTGTGTTTAACTCTGAAGCTGTGTTACTTTGCCTGTCTAAAACACCTGATTGCTCTAATAAAGAGCTGAACGACCAATAGTTAGGCAGGAAAGGGATAGGTGAGGCTGGTAGGCAGAGAGAATAAACAGAAGGAAAAGACCATGAGAGAAGCAAGAAAAGGAGGAGAGGAGAGGTTGTGCCAAGGGCCAGCCACCCAGCAACATAGCCAGACAAGGAATAAGAAGGAAAGAAAAGCTACACAGAAAGAGAAAGGTAAAAGCCCAGAGGTAAAAAGTAGACAGGAGAATTTAAGAAAAGCTGGCTAGGAGAAAAGCTAACCAAAGATTGGGCATTTGTAAGTAATAAATCTCCATCTGTGTATTTATTTGGGAGCTGGGTGGCGGGCCCCCCAAAGAGTAAAGGGTTAAGGGAGGGAGGGAGGGAGGGAGGGAGAGAGGGGAGAGAAAAAAAACCAACTACATAGAGAAGACTCTGGGAAGAAGAAAGGCAGGGTTGTCAGCCAGATGCAGAGGAAGCAGGATGAACAGTATAGAAATGAGGTAACGAACTTCATGAAAGAACGTAGATTAAAAATTATGGGTTAAGTTATAAGAGCTAGTTGAGAACAAGTCTAATCTAAGGTCATGCTTTCATAATTAATAATAAGTCTCTGGCTCATTATTTGCAGACTGGCGATCCTGATGAGAAAGTACTACATCGAAATGTGCAGTGAGTACCCTCAGAGAATTTAAAGTGAGCCAGGTGTAGTAGCTCATTTCATTTTAGCACTTAAGAGGTGGAGGCATGAGGATCTCTGAGTTTGAAGCCATCATGGTCTACACAGTGAGTTCCAGGATTGCCAGAGCTACATACATAGTGTGAGACTTTGTCTCAAATAAATAAATAAATAAATAAATAAATAAAACCCAAAGAAACAAGCAAACAAAACCATTTAAGTTTTGTCACCTCCTTCCAGATCACGTTATCTCTGTAATTCTTTGTCCCACTTCTCTTCATTTCTTCTGCCCCTACCATTTGTGAATCTCAGTGTGTTTTCACTTTCATATCAAAAATAACTAGTTTCAAACTTACTTTTTCCTCTTGCATCTTGTTTATTTCCACTAATTCTTTATAGGACTAACCTTTCAGCTACAGAAACGCACTCTTATTTAGCAAATGTGAGCACCTTCCACAGCCACCCACTGTCCAGATACTGAGATGCATTCCAGAAAATGAAACAAAGTTGTATCCCTAGGGGCACAGACAGCACAACTGTTTACTATGGCCAAGGAATTCAAAGACTAGAGAGGAGTCCGCCAAGGAAAAACTAGAACTTGAGCTCAGGGCAGTACAAACAACAGAGGGTCTCATAACCGCTGCAGTTACTCTGGTTTTCATTTTCTGTAACATAGAGAGCCACCTGTTGCAATTTGCTTCTGTTCTGGGATAAAGCACTGTCCAAAAGCAACTCTGGCTCATTTACCAGCTCCTGCTTGAGTTTCTGCACTGACTTCCCTCAGTGATATACTATGACCTGGAAGTATAAGCCAAATAAGTCCTTTCTTCCTCCTAAGTTACCTCTGGTCCAAATGTTAACACAGCAACACAAAGGAAGCTAGAACACTACTGAAGGTTCTTCAACATAGAAGTAAAATAACTAGGCTTTCAGTTTAAAAACATGACCTGGTTGCTCTGCTGGAAACAGAGGACAGGAGAAGCAGGAAGAGAATGGCTGCTTAGAGAGTGACAGGACTTGAAGATGGCAAACTGGGTGCATTTATTTCTGAGTGGCATGTGCCTGTTTTTGTGAAGGATCAAGCACTGGGCCTTGCACATGCTTAGCAAGCACAGCCACCAAGCTGTATATCCCTAGAGGCCCTGCATTTATTCTTAACATGGCTTTTAAGGTAGATAAAATGCATGTATTTCACAACACCTTATTTGAATTCAATGTGGAATGCCAAGAGGGTCTGCTAGGTTTTCAGCCACGGGCACTAACAAAGATGACATTTAGCAAGATGAGGAAGACTAGAATGGAAACAATGATTACAGAAGAAGAGGAAGGAAAATGAGTTTAATTGTGATGTTTGTTAAACAAAAGAAACCTATTAGCTATCTAGTTAAAAATGTTGAGTAGGCATATGGATCTACAAGACTGGAGGTTAGAAAAAGATTCAGAGTAAAGATAAAATTCTCAGATTGAAATACATGGTAATTCTCACTAGATAGGATGAGATCACAAGAGTCTAAATATAAATACATCAGAGGTCTAAACATAGAGCCTGGGAACACTGCCTTTTTAAAAAAAAAAAAAAGCTAGGGCAATAAAAAGGAACCAGAAGAAGAAGCTGAAAACACACAGTTTTATCCAGAAAGCGAAGGAAAGAAAGGCTTCAAAGACAGGATTATCAGTCAAACCAAATGCGGCCATCTCCACTGAAATCAGAAAGGAGAACTGACTAGGGAGCCTACCACTAAGGCTACTGCTAACAACCTTGAAAAGAGCAGCTATGGCAGACTGAATAGGTGAGGTGCTGGGAGAGACAAGCAATAACTGTTAACCAAGAAACACAACTTTTTTAGAGCAGTAACTAAGGAAAAGAGATGAACATTTTGTTGAGAAAGGCTTTTTAGAAGATGGGAGATTTTTCAGCACTATCTACATATGATTAGAGTGACCCAGTAGAAATAGGACAAAGAAATACAAGCTGGATGAGATGAAGAGTGGAGCAATTAGTATTCTTGACCGAAGAAAGGAACATAAGCAAGGGTGAAAGCAGAAAAAGAAGTAGAAGATGTGAGCAGAGATGTAAAATGGCCAGGAAATGTTTTCTCTCTGCTTTCATTCTGAGTATACAAGAAACAAGGTCATCACATAGAACGGAAAAAGGGGGGGTGCAAGAGATGATGCAGAGGTGTAAACAGTCGTTTAGGAGAAAGAAAGCACTGACCAGGGGAAAACACTGAGATTACAGACTGTGAGAGCATGGAAGACTGGCGGGGCCAGTGGGCATGAACTGAGAAGAACTTGGAATGGTCCAGGTAAGAAAACTGCTATAAAGGTTGTGGGAGAGTGTGGTCAGGTGAATGCAATAACAGAAGGATGGAGTGTAGAGAGAAAACAAAACAATAGTGGACACGCTGGGTTCAAACCAGATGAAGAATATTCAAGAGATGTTATGGAGAAAGGGGCCTTTGACAGCAAAACGATGCTAGCAGCAATGGACTGTGAGTTCCACACACAGAGAAGTACCCTGAGAGTGGCATTACCAAGAAGGTGGGAAGGGAGGATGTTGAGACCCCAGGGAAATGCTGAGATCTATGTTGTATGAAGTCAATTTAATGGACTATACTTAGTTCTATTAACATGTTACTCAGCTAATTTAGAAGCTAACATAAAACTCCTCCTTCAGCAGCAAACTGAGTCTATACTGAGCACAGTAATTAATCCCAGCCTCAGTAGAGGGTGGTTCCCGGGCCTGGAATATCCAAGAATACCACTTAACTATATTCCTAGGGCCAGATTCATCTAACAAACTACTCAACAAAAATGGCAAATAACAATTGAACCAACTACTTAAAACCTCATCTTTTCCTCCATCTCTAAACAAGGGAGGATACTATTACTGAACAATTGGCAACATTATTTATAAAACAAAGAATCAAACAAACAAAAAATAAAACCACCGGATGTGAACATCTTTAACCACAGCACTCAGGAGGCAGAAGCAAGCAGAACTCTGCGAGTCCAAGGTCAGCCTGGTACACACCAGCCAGAGCTACATAGTGATAACCTGTCTCGAAAGAAAAGAACTAATATTAGTGCTGACTGACAGGCACTGGAAAATTTTATTATCTAAGTGCCTAGAAAAGCTACACACTCTTCACAAGACCCAGAGATCAATCTGCATGGAAGTCTTGATGGCAGTGAGAAAGAACCCTTGCTTCCACTTAAACCATATCAGGTGCCATCACTGAGAGACCAGCTGCATAGAGACCTGCGGTTCCCCACAGCAGGGAGGTATAAAACACACACAGTGTTGGACAGAGTCCAGGTTCATTTTGCTTTCCTATGCAAAAGGTCCCAACAGAAGACTGAGGTGCAGTTCAATAGCAAGTACTTGCTTCACACCCAGGGCACCCTGGAGTCCATCCCCAACACTGGAAAAAAATAAAGTCAAAGTAATGACTTGATAAACCAAATAAAACAAATAAACAAAAACAAAAAATGAGTTTTGATACAATACACTTTCAAAAATTCTACCATAAAGACGTCATAAGAAATTGTAGCATGAATCTCTAGATCAGTAAACAAAATTGGTCAGGACTCCAGTTCAGAATCCCCTTTGTATGGGACAACAAACCAGCTTCAGCTAACATCTGCTAGGAGGACCAGAAATTCATCCTCAGCTACACGAGTAGTTGTAAACCAGCCTAGGCACCATTGAGACCTGTTTCAATCAATCTATAAGAAGTCAAAAATAAACATTTTTAATTTTTTTTAAATCCTCTAAGAGAACTAGCAAAATGCTCAGCACTAGTTGCTCTTGTAGAGGACCTGGGTTCAATTCCCAGCACCCACATGAAGATTCACAAGCATCTAAAACTCCAGTTCCAGTGGATCCAATGCCCTCTTCTGGCCTCCACAAGCACCACACACACACATATGGTTCATGTACATTCATGGAAGCAAAATACTCAAACATATCAAATAAATCTAAATATATTTTTTTCTCTTATAAAACCTTAATAAAAGGCTGGAGAGATGGCTCAGTGGTTAACAGCACTGGCTGCTCCTTCCAGAGGACCCGGGTTCAATTCCCAGCACTCAAATGGTTGCTCACAACTCCAGATCCAGGGCCTCTGACACCCTCACACAGACATACATGCAGTTCAAACACTAATGAACATAAAAATTAATTATTACATTTTAAAAAATTAACAAAATGTCCTAGTCTCATCCTCAAGCAAATAAACATTTTCATGATTAAATGTAACCTAAACTTAGGCCAGCCGTGTGATACACACCTTTATTCCCAGAACTCAGGAGATAGAGGCAGATGGATCTCTGTAATTATTTTAGGGCTTACAACTGAGAAAAGAAACGTCTTCTAAATATAAAAACCACTCTTACAAAAAAATGAACTACTGCCCCCAACCGATACACATCCCCTTTTAAAGCCTTGAAAACAAGTGTATAAAGATTTAAAAGGGATTAATGGAACAAGAAGGATTAAACCGAAATGGGTGGAGGGTGGAAGGGCAGGGTAGAGGAGAAAAATGTAGATAAATAACCTTTTCAAAAACTCATATGAAAGCCTATTATTGTAGAAGCTTCCTAATACATATGCACGGGGGAGGGGGGAGAGAGAGGGAGAGAGGAGGAGAGAGGGGGAGAGGGGGGCAGAGAGCAATGCCCCTACTGGAGGATACTTCAAGCTAACAAATAAAGAACCCAGTGCAGGGGGCAGGGGAGGAGGCTTGGTCCTGCCACAAGGAGGTGATGGGACAGACTTAGTTGCTTTCCCAGGAGAGGCTTTACCCTCTCTGAGGAGTAGATGGAGGGTGGGATGGAGGAAGGGGAGAGTGGGAGGAGAGAAGGAAAGGAGAACTGGGGTTGGCATGCAAAAAAATAAATAAATAAATAGATAGATAAATAAATAAGTAAATAAATAAATAAGTAAATAAATAAATAAATGTTATGAAAAAGATCCACATTGAACTATGAGACATGAAAATAAATAACACCATTGCCAATGCTACTGGTTACCCTCCAGAACTTGATACTAAGACTCTATTGCTGATCAGCCACAGAACATGGAGATATTAAGTTGGTATTAATCTGGACATTTCATCACTACTAGTAAGCTTTCATAATTCCAGAAGGTACTATGAGTGCTACTGGAACAGAAAAGCAGTCATCAATCTTACCAACTGTGAGCCTTTCAAACAACAATAACAAGTCTGGCAAGGACATTATAGGAGCAAAGAACCACTTTCTAACTGGATATAAGTCCTGCTCCATAAGATGAAACCGTACCTGGCACCACTACTGTTGGGTTAAGAACCTGTGGCTGCTCACAGGCGCTGGGGGAGAACCCACCACTATTATTCTGCTAAATGGACAACGTATTAAACGGACTCCTAATAACATATTGTTATGCCTATACATTAATGCATCTCTCAACCCTCATCAGAGAAGCTTCTATTTGCAGTAGATGGTGATTAACACAGAGACCCACAAGTGACCCAGGTGCAGAGAATAAGAAACTACAGAATGTTCAGCCCTAAAAGACACATCTGCTCCCAAGGCTTCAGGGATCATTTCAGAGGAACGAGTAGAAAGACTAAGAGCATGAGGTGGTAAGTGAGCACAAGGAATCAGTGTCCGTCAGACACAGGCAAGCAGCTCCACACATGAATTCACAGTAGCTGTCACCACATTCATTAAGCCCAGTGCAAGCTCAAGCTAGCACAAAATCCCAGCATGGAGAGGGGAGGTGAACGTGAAGTCCCACTTCTAGCAGCTTCTAAGAGAGGGGAATCAATTTCCCCTAAGTGTTGTCACTAGTCACCAATCCAGCAGGTCATACACCCATGACTATAGAGGCAATCCAAATTAGACTTGGTGCGGAGGGAAAAAAGTTGGGTTGGTTGGGAAGGAGAGTGGGCATGGGAGCTGAGGAAAGGAGTAAATATGTCAAAACTCAATCGTGCAGAATTCTCAAAGAACCAATTAAGGCAGGGAAGGAAGGACCGAGGGAGGGAAGGAGGGAGGGAGGGAGGGAGGGAGGGACGGAGGGACGGAGGGACGGAGGGAAAAGAAAAAAGGGAAAAACTCTCCACTAACATTTCAACATTTCAAATATTCTAACAGTTACAAAAAGATCATCCTGAGACGCAAAGAAAAACTCAAAGATAGGGTAGTACTTTGAAAACAGTATTTTTTAAATATACCAAAAATTATAAGTTCTTATATTCTCAGCAAAGTTGTTTACCATGTTTCAATGCTGTGTCAATAAGTCTGAAGCACTTATTTTTTAAAAAATGTGTATATACAAACATTTCTACCATTTTAATTTTTTATTCAGCATCTTAGCTGTTTTCAATGCACTGGGTGCTATGTCCAGCAATCACACTGTGAACTTTTCATCTGCAAAACAGAAATTCCCTACCTATCAAGTTACTCTTCATCAGTCGCATCTATATTTAATTACTTTATTTTTATTTATTAATTGTTTCCAACTTATTATTTTTACATGTATGAGCATTTTGCCTTTATGTATGTTTGTGTGCCATGTGTGTGCAGTGCCTTCAGAGACCAAAAGAGAGAGGGGCATCTGATCCCCTGGAACTGGAGCTACAGACAGTTGGTAGCTGCTGTGTGGGTGCTGGGAATCAAACCAGAGTCCTCTGGAAGAGCAGTCAGTGCTGCTGAACTATCTCCCTAGAACCAGACACATCTATATTTAATAAGTACTTTCTGTCAAGGAATTCTACCTCCTGTTTATTCTACCTTTTCCACCTCCACCCTTTCCTCCCTCTTCCCTCTGTTCGCACGCATGCACACACACGCATACAAGTACACAGACACGTTCAGACAGAACAGTTCATCCTCTGACCTCATGACCCTCATCTTCTCTTTCTGAACATTGCTCACATTTACAGAAGAAATGCAAATAGCATAAGTCACAAAGACAACCCACACACGCACACATACAAGCTGCTGTTCAAGCCACAGTGATCCACCAGCCCAGGTGACTGTCCATCTGGAACTCTCAGACAGGAAGGAGACTGAGGCTCAAAAGCATCTAGAAGAAATCTCTTGAGTAACAACCACTGGTTTCAGATCTCTGTGGGATTATTAAATAACCAAACGAGAGTCCTCCTTCCATCGGCCATGGGGAACTAATGTAGACCACACTCTTGTGGACCAACCCTTGAACAAGAAGCATCTTTTTTTTTTGAGACAGGGTTTTGCTGTAGCTTTGAAGCCTGTCCTGAACTAGCTCTTGTAGACCAAGCTGGCCTCAAACTCACAGAGATCCACCTGCCTCTGCCTCCCAAGCACAGGGATTAAAGGCATGCGCCACCACCGCCCGCCCTGAGCAAGAAGCATTTTATATCAGACATCACCACAGTCCGTTCAATGCTCTTTACTGGCTCGGTAATCATTTACCTTAATGTTTCTTACAATACAGGGCAGTCATAGTATGGTATCTAATAACTTCCTACAAGAAATAACCCTTCTAAAACTATCACAACTCTCTACCACTAAAACTTGAGGGGTTACTTATACTTATTCTATTGGTCCTAAGAACAACCACAAAGAAAGAGTGAACAGCCAGTAAGTCAAATGTCAGAAAGTTCTGTTTTCAGGTACTCACGACTTCCTTTGTTACTCCTAAGAATAGTCATAAAAAGCTAACAGCCAATGTCTAAATTTGGAAAGTCCTATTTGAATGTTTGCACAGTCTACACAATGATAAAATATTTCAGGCACTGGTAAGTCACAAGGGCCAACTGACTTCAAAAGCTAACTGTAAAAGCCATATTAAATCTTCATTACCTTGTAATGAGGGAGAGGGACTTTGCAGAACATTAATTTGAACTTCTGACGTAGTCAAACATCATTCAATGATGGAGACATTCTGCAAAATGTATCATTAGGTGATTCCCTCACTATATGACTAGGATAAGAGTATACATTATGAAAGCCCAGACACTACAGCATTCTACAGACCAAGACTATGTAGTGTATATCCCCATATAACTCTTCTTACAAGAAATATAACATTTAAAGAACTGACATGGCTGGAGAGATGGCTCAGCAGTTAAGAACACATATTGCTTTTGCAGAGGAACCAAGTTTGATCCCTAGTACCCAAATCTGGTGACTCACAACTACCTGGGGATTCCATTCCCTCCCCTGGCCTCTGCCAGCACTTACTTTCACTGATGTGCACATACTCACACCCAGACACATAAATACACATAATTAAAAATAAAAACAGAGACCGGGCAGTGGTGGCACACACCTTTCTTTAGCCCCAGCACTTAGGAGGCAGAGGCAGGGGAATCTCTGAGTTTGAAGTCAACCTGGTCTACAGAACAAGTTCCCAGAACAGCTGGGGCTATACAGACAACCCTGTCTCAAAAAATAAAATTTAAAAAAATTAAAAATTAAAAATAAATAAAAACAGAAATCTTAATTTTTATTTACTTGTCTGTTTTTAAAAGAGAAACTAAGGACTGGGGAGATGGCTCGGCTGTTTAGAACACCAGGTTGCTCTTGCAGAGAATCTAGTTTAATTCCCAGCACTTATTTGATGGCTTGGCTTACAACCATCCAAAACTCCACTTTCAAGGAATGATACCCCCTCTAACCTTCATGGGCACCAGGCACAAGTATAGTATATATACATGCATGCAGGCAAAGCATTCTTATACCTAAAATAAAATCTAAAAAGAATTTTTAAGAGAGAAAGGAGAAAGAAAGGTGCTGGAGAGATGGCTCAGCATCTAAGAGCATCAGCTGCTCTTCCAGAGGACCTGAGTCCAATTCCCAGCAACCACATGGTGGCTCACAAACATCTGTAATGGATCCGATGCCTCTGGCATGCAGGGGTATATACAAATACAGCACTCATATACACAAAATACATGAATAAATTTTTTAAATCTTTACAAAGAGAGAGAGAAAAAAACTATCATGATTCTACCAATAATATGTGGGGCTACTTGTATTATTGCTACAAAAAAAAAGCCCCCACTGGAAACTGAATCACTACATACCTAAAATCAAAACATTCTAATCAAATGTATATTCAAACTGAACATACACCTCACTTACTGTTACTAGGAACAGCCATAAAAATTCAAATCTTTTTACCAGAAAGTCATAATGTAGCACATAATTTCACTGTTTTTAAACTCTACATGAAAATATAAAAACAAAATGAAAACGAGTTAGGGCTACAACTGAGGTGGAACACATGAGGCTTTGGTTCAATCTCACCCAAAAACAACAACAACAAAAACAGACAACAGAAACTTCGTTCATAAGGAAGGCAATGCTACTCTCCACCTCCTCCTTCATGGCAATGCAGCAGTGCACCATGAACCACCGTCCCTTCTTTTACACAGCGCTGAGGGATCCAAGCCAGGGCTTCATGCGTGCTAGGAAAACTCCACCAACAGGGCTGCATAGTCTTCGCCATTTGGGTTGGTTTTTGGAGGGGGTTGATTGGTTTTTTGTTTGTTTTATTTTTTGAGGGGGCTATTTTGTTGGTTGGTTTTATTTCGAAATAGCGTCTCATGTAGCTTAGGCTGGACTGGAATTTGATAAGCAGCCAAGGATAACCTTTAACCTCCCACCTCTACCTCCACCTCCTCAGTATTAGGACTGCAGGAATATACCCCAATTTACGCAGTGCTGGGGCTCAAGCTCAAGGCCTCATGCATGTTAAACACACTAGTAACTAAGTCATATCCTCAGCCCACATCCTTTGTTGTCGTCCGTCCCTGGGCTCTGTTCTCTGGCTCTGGCTGGCCAGGAACTAGCTATGTAAACCAGGTCGGCCTTAAACTTCCAGAGATCCACCTACCTCTTACCTCCCAAATGCTACGATTAAAGGTGCACACCACGATGCCGAGCCCACACCCTCATTTTAAAGAGCAGTTTTATCATTCCTAGCTGTCATACTGGCAGGGAAGTCTAAACAGCAACACATATTATCACTAAGAATCCTTCTCCTGTCAGCACTACCTGGTCAATAGAATAGTCTTTTTAACTGGCTAACAGGGAGCCAAACCCCTTCTTTTGTGGTACTGAAGATGGAACCCAAAGCGTAGTACATGCATGCTAGGCAAGTGTAAGCCACGATACCAGCGCTGTTGAAAAAGAAATGAACTAAAATAAAGTGACTAAAATATCCAAAATAAAATACAGCTACCAATTTATCTTCAAACGCTTGGGGCTGGTTTGCTTGTTTGTTTTGGTTTTGTTTGTTTTAGTCGATTATACCTCAAGCTGGCCTCAAGTTTGGCAAACAGGCCAAAGAGGGCCTTGAACTCATGATCCTTCGCCCAGCCTCACAAGTGCTGGCATTAAGGCTGGAACTATCACACCAGTTTGCAGTGCTGGTGACTGAATGAGAGGTTTCATACAACTAACCCACATTCCCTGCCCATCTTTGAGGATTTTTTTTAAATTACTGTTTTGGAATTGTGTCTATATGTCACCTATGTTCAAGTGCTCTATACAGAGCAGAAGAGGGCGTCATATTCCCTGGAGATGACGTTACAGACAGTTATGAGCCATCCAGTGTGGGTGTTGGGAACTTAATTCCAGTTCTCTAGGAGATCAGTAAGTGCTGGTTTAACCACTGGACAGGGATTTTTTTTTTCCTTTTGTAGCTCAGGCTGGCCTCGAAATCACACAGATCCACTTTGCCTCCTGAGTGCTGGGCATGTGACACCACCACCACCCAGGGTTGTTTTGGTTTTTTTCTTTTTAATTAAAGAAAATGTTATGACAAAGATCATTACTGAAACACATCTGAAATCACACTATCAATAAAAACACTGCATCCAAATCTAGTTCAGAGAAGGAAAAAAAACACTATCTTGTTGAAACCACTCTTCCTGTCACTTTAAAATATACACGGATTTTTATTAAGCGGACAAATGAAACTATAACCCAATAATCTTAGCCTTAAAGAGTTACTTATTAACTTTCAAGTAGACTGCGATGAACTAACACTTCCTGAAGTTCACCAGCCAGATAAATCTTTACTAAATGAAGTGGGGCTGAGGTTTGAGGCAGTCCTCATTTGCTACATGGACACCACACAATGAACTCCACGCTCAAGCTTAAGAGAGAAACGGCTTTGGGCTCTGTCCCTTCCACAAAGAGCATCCAACAGCAGTCTCTACACTTCATATGTGTTCAGCGATGTTTACCCACCAGGAAAACATTAGGTCCCTCCCCTAAAGGTCAGAGCTCTCTCTCTGGCTCATACAGATTCTCAAGACCCTCAAAAGCACACACGCTTCTTTACTTCTACGAAATAGAAAGCTAGGCCTCAAAACACACCCCAACACCTTTACAGAAGGTGTTTCTCACTTTCAAAGAAGATGAGAAATAGGGCCTGTCAAGCAACAGAAAACGGTAAATCAACTTCTCTCAAAACTCCCCCAAGCATACTGTCTACAAAGCTGGTGATAATGACTGAAAAAGTTACCAATAGTGTCCGTGGAGCGGAAGCCACCATCGTCCTTCACCTGAGTAAAGAGTTGTGTGCCTAATTGTACGAGTAGGATCAACTGTTCTGCCTGGTGACTCGAGATTCATTCATTGCACCAGTATTTTATTGAGCACGTATTATACGCTAGGTCCTTTAATAAAGCATTTACATTTTTCTTTTTTCTTTGTGGCGGGCGGGGGTACTGAGCATTGAACCACTCGGGGCCTCCGGAGTGCGAGGCAAGTTCTCTGCCACTGAGCCTCACTCCCAGCTCCAGAACGTTTCAATTCTGAGCTCGCGCATCACCACCAAACTCCTCCGCGAAAGGTTATCAGCAGCAATCACTGCTGCTGAAGAGGAATTCCCGGGGTTACGCGAAATCAGCCGGCCAGGGGCTGCTCCTCAGCTCGGAACGAGACGTCAGCGAGCCGCTACCTACCACACCCGTTAGTAATGCTCACCACCACCACGGCTGCGAGCTCCCGGTGCAACAACCTGTAAGAGTCGCGGCGGCGACTGCGAGGCGGCGGCCCGGCTTCCTCTCCCAGGGTCCCCGGCAGGCCAGGCCGGAGTCGGGGTCCGGGAGCCCGGCCGCTCCGCGCCGGTCCAGACTGGCGGGACAGCGGGCTGGGGGAGGGGTCCGCAGAGCCTCCCCCGTCGGAAGGGTACAGGCTACGGTGGAAGCCGGCCTTCCAGAGAATGAAGAGCACCACACGCCGATCCTCGCGTGAGGACCTCGCCCAGACCTGGAAAATGGAGCCG
>LOJH01010892.1:0-19898 GCA_001685095.1 Ellobius talpinus
TCTCCCCAGGGGACAGAGTACTCCTCAAACAGTTAACTCCTAGGTCTCTCGAACTTCGATGGACAGGACCTCACAGGACACCTGCCTTCTCACCTTCCCCAAGGAACAGATGCCTGACATCTCCGTGATGACAGTACATGGAATGCCTTTCCAGCCACACCTCTCGCTGAGCGTGGACCCACCAACACCTAGTTCTTCCCCATGTCGCCCTATATCCGCAGGAAACAGCCAGACTTGAGTCAACGCCCCTTTTTCCTAGAGAGCCCAAATTGTTGGTCACAATTATCACTTCAGTTTCCTATCATTCCTATGTCCAAAGAGTCTGGAATGTTCAGTTGGGAGCACAGTCCCCAGCCCCTGGCCTGGGAGTTGCTTTGCTCTGGACAGACTCCAAATCCATGACCCCCAGGACTACTCCCACAGTGTATTTAAGTGAACTCCCAAAAGAGGAACAAGTGGTCTCTTTTCCTTCCTCCTGGTGGTTGCTGGCTTGATTGGGATTTTTGCATGGGCCAAGAGCTTGCATTAGGAAAAATTCCTTACATAGACCACATACCATAAAAAGTGCTGCAAAGAAAATGGTCCAGAAGTAGATGAAACCAAATAGTCCCTGTCTTAGTCAATGTTCTACTGCTGTGAAAAACACCTTGGCCAAGTTAACTCGTGAGAGAAAACATTTAGTTGAGGCATGGTTGAGGGATATTATTTTTAGGTGTGTGGGTTTTGTTTACGCTGCATTTGTTTAACTTTGGAGCTGTGTTACTGTGCCTGTCTAAAACACCTGATAGTCCTAATAAAGAGATGAAGGACCGAGAGTGAGGCAGGAGCAAGAATGGGTGGGGCTGGCAGGCAGAGAGTATACAAGGAGAAACAAGGAAGAGAGCAAGCAGCAAGAGAATAACAGAGAGAATCACATCAGGAACTAGCCACCCAGTCACTCAGCCAGTGACGGAGTAAAAAGAAAGGAAAGGTATCTAGAAATAGAGAAAGGTAAAGCCCAGAGGCAAAAGGTAGTAAGGATAATTTAAGAAAAGCTGGTAAGAAAAAAGCCAAGCTAAGTCTGGGCATTCATAACTAAGAACAAACCTCCATGTGTGATTTATTTGGGAGCTGGGTGGCTCCCCCAAAATGCCAAAGGAGTAAAACATCCCACAATAGGGCTTGCAGGCAGAGAGAGCAACACTAGGCCTGGCATGGACTTCTGAAACTTCAACCCACAGCCCCATCCCCCGCAAGGGACATACTTGCTCCAACAAGGCTATCTCTCCTAATCTTTTCCCTTCTAGCAGTTCAGCTCCCTGGTGACTAAGCATTCAAATATATGAGCCCACCACAGCACCTATTTTGCCTTAGGGTTTGGGCTGCATATCAAGAGATTAGAGAAAGACAGCCAGTGCAGAAGGCTTTAAAGTTTAAAGGGTGTCAGTGATCCAGAAAAAAAGTGGAGGCTTTAGAGAATGACTGGCATTCAAAGACCAGCAGAGGCAGCCCCAGGTTTTCAGGGGGAGAAGGCTAAGCACCGCTGTACAGTTTGTCTCTGGGACCCTGTGGTGGTGAGTCCTGGGGGTCGCCTTGACTGAATCAGGGATACCTATGGCAAAGCACATTTCTGGTGTGTCTGAGAGAGTGTTTCCTTTGGGGTTCGACGCTCGGCATTGGTAAACTAAGTTACAAAGACCATTCTTTAACATGAGTGTCGGAGGCAGGGGTGTAAGAAAAAATAGAAAATGGGAGAAGCTTGCACATTCTCACCTGTGGACCCTGAGTGAGTAAGAATGGTGTCCTTTTGCAGTTCTTGTTGCCTAAGGCAACCAGAATCCAGATTCCCAAGTCCTTGGAAAGGAACTGACCCCATTGACCCTCAGAGAGCTGTAGATAAGGGCTATGCCATTTGTACATTTTATACTATTAATAAAAGATTTGTTTTATTTTGTGTTATATGTGTGTGTGAGAGCCTGAGTAAGTGCACCATCTGTGTGAATGTGCTTGTGGGGACTAGAAGAAGGTGTTGGATCCCCTGGGACCAGAGTCACAGTGAGTCCTGAGCCATGTTATGTAGGTGCTGGGAAGTAAATCCAGTTCCTCTGCTTGAGCCCCAACTGTTCTTAAACACTGAATCATCTTTTTGGCTTCTATACTTTTTGTTCTGAAGCTCCCACCTTCTTGGCCTGAGAAGCTACCTATATTTCTCACTCTATAGATGTAGGTGGCCACAGTGGGATGTTTTGAGCTTCTGGTTATTTAAGCTTCTTACAACTATGTATGGATAAAATGCACCTTATATACAGTGTTTTGGGAATACTTCCCATTGATTAGCTTTCTGAGGAACTCTGATATGAGCTGCACACATAGCTCAGTGTCTGATATTCAGAAGTGGGTTTGAGTTACGGTAAGAAATTACCACAAAACTGGATGCTTTAAGCATTGATTTCTCAGCTTTAGAAGTGAGAAATCCAATGTGAAAGAATTGGTGGAGAGAGATGAAGGGGCTCTTTTTTTTTGTTCCTGTGAGTCACTAATTGTTTCTGACGGACTCCATTCTAATGATCTTTCCATCTCCAAAAGGCAAACTCCACCCACCAAGGACCACCTTCTCCACTGGGGATTCTATTTGCACTATATAAATTAGGTGTGTGTGTGTGCATGCTCACTCACACACATGTGCACACACAAACATTATATTCAGGACACACTGGCCACCACACAGTCCTCACAATTCCTTTGTGCCATGATCTTTGCTTGGCTTCTGTCAAGGGTCTGCCTAGGAGCAGGGCCCATTAACAATGTAACAGGTGCAAGTTTTAGAGCGAACACCAGGGCTCAAAAACATCCCGAGCCTGGCTTTATCACTGTGGGTTTAAAGACTATAAACAGTTTTTAACAGCACAAATTAAAGGGGCTGTGAAAGAAAGTCCAACCCTGCCTGAGAAACCCAGCTTCAGCTGTAGAGTATGCTGGGATCAAGCCACTGATGAGCATGCGTGAGTGGTGCACCTGTTGGGCACTGTTTTCTCTCCCTTGCCATCTTTCGTGCCAAATAAAAATACCTGAATGCTGCTCCATTTCATCTGAGGAACAAAAAGGAAAATCCGGGTAGCTGTTCAGTCTGTGTTGCATACAGATCAGTCGTCGGGCTTCTGAGTGTGGCTGCTATGTTAGAAAGCATGGGTGTGTGTACTCTATATGGACATCTTGAATTTTGCTAGCCCAGAGCATCCTGTAACAAGTCCAGTTCACAGGGCAGCAATGAGATGCTTGTAGTACCACAGTTTCTCATTATTTTCTCCCATTCCCCTCCCCTCCCTACTTCCCATTGCTTTCCCTTTCCTCCCGCCCAACTTCTTTCCCTTTCTTCAAAAGACAGCAGCTTTGCTGCATACTAATGAGGCAATTCTTGGCCTTACCCCTTCATTTATTTTCAGGCAATTAATTCAACTTTCTAACATGTAGCCAGAATGCTATGCAAGTGATTTGTGAGTCTTCCTAATTCCTGGGACCCTGTGGTTATCAGCCAGCAGAGCTCATCACGACAATGAGATCATCCAGCTGGCAGGGAAGTATGATTTCCAGCGAAATCCCACCCCTTCATTGCAAACACTGGGTCCTTTGGCTTGGCAAGCGTCTCTTCTCTCTACTTGGCTTTTTGCTTACACGTGGTGTGCAGCTTCTATACCTTTGCCTCCTGTGTTCATTTTTGGCCATGAAGGACACGGGGCCTGATGCATCATTAGCAGTTTTCAACATAAAGCCTGTGACGCTCCTTCTCAACTCTTGGATCTGTGTAGCTATGACAGTGTATTAAGCAAACAAGTGCATTAACTCTTCCATCCTAAAAATATGTGGAGTGCAGTTGAGCGGCTGTTTAGGGGGAGTTGTATAAAGTATAAAAGGGCGGGTGATATAATTTCTGCTCGCACAGAGTTGGCTGCGAGTTTCCACACACAGAGACTAGTCTTTCTGGCTGCAAGGCATGAACTGGGTGCTCATTAAATCTTGGATATTTTCTGCTGTGTGTGCCTGACTAATAATGTTGGGTCATGAGGAGAAGGAACTTCATGCATAGATCACACCTTAGAGAATTATTATGGGGCAACATGACTGGGGGCAAGAAAACAATTTTTAAAGTATCAACCAAGGATAATTAAATGATGTGAGGAGAGAATCCTTAAAGAATTTGGCAAAGATGCCTTGGGAAGAAGATATTTAAGGATAAGAAATGATTTGAGAAAGATGCTGTAGGGTCAAATCAAGTACATGTGACATATTTTACAGGTTTGGGAATTGACAAGCATAGGTTCTGTGTTACACCTGACTTGAATTCCAGTTTAGACGTTTGATATATACTAAATTACTGCTTAATAACAACACCCTCATTTGTAAAGGGGGGATAAGTAGATCTCACAAAGTAGGTCTCAGGGTCAGAGAGAAATGATAACAAGAGAGTACCCAGAATATAGTATTGATAAAGATATTGATAAAGTATTGATGAACAGCAGATTTTCTTTTTATTAGTATTGCTAGTTTGAAATGAAAGGAGCCCTTAAGGCATGAGAATGGAAGGAGCTTATGAGAGCTGATGTATGACTTTTAAAGTTTGTTTGTTTAGTGTGTGTGTGTGTGTGTGTACGCATACGTGTGTGAGTGTGACTTGTTTCTCTCCTTCCCTTCCACTATGTAGAATCCAGGGATTGAATTCAGGTCATCAGGCTTGATGTCTAGAAGCTTCACCTGCTATCTGGTCTTGCCTATTTTATTTCTTACATGTTTTGACTAGTCACTAATTTTGAAGTACTGTGAACAGATATTTTCTGAAATTAGAACTAACTGTAGACTTCTGATCAGAGAAAAGAAAATGTCTAAACAGAATATTCCAAAAGCTTTGCTTTTTGTAACGTAAGCCAGCTAGCCAGTGGGACATGATATAAATGTGAAGGGAGAAAGCTTGGTTGCTAAGGAAGAGGAGGAGGAAGGGAAGGTGGCTATGAAAGATTTCTGTAGGAGGAACTGGAAGGTGGTCGAAGGAATTGCTGTGGCTGGTTAGAAGTGAGGTAGTAATGACAACAGAATACAAAAACAAAAAAATCAAGGGTAGGGAAGCTATAATAAACAAGGACTAAAAACAAGAAAGCACCTTGAGAACCACACATTATTATGTCATCTTATTTAGGGGTAAAAGAAGGCAAAGGAAAATACAAACTGGAGTGGAAATTCAGCCAGCCTAGCTCTATTGTTCTCTCTTATATTTCCTTTGTATCCAGTAACTCTAGCTTTTCTGGGTGCAGTATTATATTAATTTTGAAAAAAAAACATTGTTACTGTTGTAACCCACAGCTCCCAGAGCATCTAGTTCTGCCCATGTGAAGCAAAGATATAACTGCTGATTTGTCCCAGAAACAAATGGATACACAGTCACATTGTTCTGTCTTAAATGTAACATATAGTGGTGGAACTCAAGGTGGTCTGCTCCATACTCCTGAGGCTGCTGGGAGTGGTCTGCTATGTGTTCTCTTCCTAGAGTAATGCTGGGGAGTTTGTTTATCCATTCATGAATTAAAGAATTTCTGTGATGTTTCAGTTTTAAATGACTGAATAAAGTTGTCAAGAGGCATTTGCACGTGCGCACACACAGTTTATTGGTGCTTTGTTGACAGCAGCTGGAGAAATGGGTCTAGCCTATATGCTCATCAACGGTTGAACAGATAAATAAAATGTGGGGCATAGACACAGTGACATTTTATTAAGCTGCTAAGAATGAAGCTATGACATGTACAGGGAAAGGGAGGTCATTGCGATAAGCAAAATAAACCAGACTTGGTTATGTGGGCAATGTTTTCCCTCCTATACAGAATTTAGATTTCAATTTATGTGGGTGGAGAAGTGAAGTGATTGTGAAGAGAGAAAAGGAGATCTTGGGAAAGGACACAAGGATAATGGAGTTCTCTGAGTGACCCTTGAACTTCAGTAGCATCTTTTGCCTTCAGTTTGGGGGGCTTTCTTCTGTGATTTTTTGTTGGAAATATATCCTATGGCTTTCATTGGGCTACTTATGCACCTAAGCCTATCATTTATATGACTTATTTTTTATGTTATTTCCAGATTTTCTGCATGCTCTGGTTGTGGGTTGTTTTAGATTTAACATTTCTTTAGATTGAGTTACCAAACTTCTCTATTTTGTCTGCACATCCTGATCATCTTTCATTTACTTGACTCATTCTATTGGTGAGGCTTCCTGTTGAGCTTTTTATTTGACCCCTGTTATTTTTTTTCCCAGAAATTCTTTATCTTTATTAAATCCCATTTTTCTCCTTTTTTGCTTGTTTTTCTTATTTTATTCAAATCTGTGTTTTCAAGGTCTTCCTTTTGGAATTTATCTGTTTCCTCTTTAAGTGCGTTGAATGTATTTATAATTGCCATTTTGAGTTCATTGTCTTGTATAACATCAAAGTTGTTTCTCTCAAGGAATATTACTATGAGAGAGCTGATTTGGGGAGGATACTTATTGTGAGAAAGATATAGGACCACCACACTAATTCATCCAATTTAAGGGTAGAAGAGTCCTTTAATTTTGGTTTGTGACCAAGAACAGGGTAATGTCCGAGTATCTTATTGTAAACCCTCAGAATTACAGCATTTTAAAAGGCAAACCCCACAATTACATCAATGTTAGATGAGATGCAAAGAAACCTGGCAGCATTTATTTAGGCAGAATATAGCAGTTGCTTTAGACACACGGCAGTAGTTATTTTAGACACAATGCGACAATTTTGATTTATACTTTTGCGAGTTATTTTAGTTTATGTTTAGTTTGTATATGTATTGATTATTTTAAGTTAATAAGTCCTGATTATGGCCAGGGTCCTGGAAATCCCAAGTGTGTTGTCAAGACAAACATGGATGTTGGGGGTGGGGTAGAGGACTGAGACTTGTGTAGGCAGACACAGAATGGAGTCAGGACAAGATGGCATTACCTTCGTGGGATCTAGGCATCTGGAGTCAGGCCATTCCTAGTAACTTCCAGTTTGGCTCTCTGTCCCTATTTGTCAGGTGGGTATTTGGATCTCTGCTTGCTTGACAGGTTTGGACCAGGTGACCAGAACTTGTGGTCAGTCTTGGAGTTACTCTATTGACGTGAGGATGGGGTTAACAAATGGTCCTAACTGGGGAGGGGGAGGGGTAGATTCTGAGCACAGGAATGAACCCTCCATAGAGCTAGAAGGTTCCCATCGCAGATCCTCAAAAGTTTGTGGGTCGTGACGGTGTGGATAATACTGTCTGGGGAAAAGTGCACACAGCTCTACGTGGTCCTCAGGTGGTAGGGCTCCTGAGGGTAATAGAAGTTATGTGACACAAAACAGAAAGGAGTACTGTTTGAAGGGAGGAAGGGAAACAAGCCAGGAGACTGGGGAAGGTCAGCAGGGTTGGGTGGAGGAGCTGAGTTTGAGTAAGAACAGGGTAAAGTGACATATAGGCCCGGAAATGCTAAAACAAAGCCAATCGCTAACTTTAACAATAATTTTAAATAATTTGTATACTGATTTTGTTGTGAATATTAGTTTTCTTTCCTCTGCCGTAAATATCAAAGAGTGTAATTTGGGGGGTCACATTTTGGTGAAATGCTTGATTTCAGAAGGCACTGGTAAACTGCACAGAGACTGCCATATTTTACATTTCATTAGGTATGAGTAAGAAGTCTGTTTTCATCCTTGTTAGCATTTGGAATTGTCTGTTTTGGCTCTGCTAACCATTCAAATAGATGAGTGGTAATATTTATTTCATTGTGGCTTTGGTTTGCATTTCTCAAGTGACTAATTATGTTGATTATCTTCATGTGCTTAATTATCAGCCCTGTATCATCTTTGCTGAGATGCCTGTGAACGATTTCCTTCTTTTTAATTTAAAAAATGTGAGGATTTAATATATGAGTAAACTGTATTTCCATCATTTCCAATCCTCCATCTTTCCCCCTCCAACTTCTCTGATACCCTCCACTCTCTGGGATTCCTGACCTTTTCTTCTGATAGCTCTCTCTGCTATTGTTTAGTGATTAATTATCCTATCAGGATAATCAACCCTGGAGAAAACTGATTCTTCTTTCCTCAGCAGCCAGTAATTGCCTGTGGCTCTTCATCTAGTGGTAGGGTCTTGTGAGATTTCTCCATCCTTGCTGGTATGGCAACTGGTGTTATTATTCAGATCTTATTTAGGAGATGATATTTTGATTTCATGGGTGCAAAATCCTTATCATGTATAGAAGATACTGTCTCCAAACAGTGTCCATAAAGGGAAAAAAATGAATCAGGATGTTTACAGGTAAATAGATGGAACTTGGGAACGTAATTGAGGGAGGTAACCAAGACCTCAAAAATGTATCCTGTGTAATGTTCTCTCTTATTCACGGAGCCCAGCTCTGAATACTTAGATTGTAGTACATGACCTGGAGCAACCACAGAAACCAAGGAAATAGAAAGAAACTATGGGCGAGGAACTCCAGAAAGGGGCAAGGGAGAGAAAACAGAACTGGATTTAACAGGGAGGACTAGGGAGGGCAATACAGAATGAAAGATAAATAAAACCAAAGATGTTTGTAAACTAAAGCCTTAGTGAAATATTACAAGGTTACTCAATAGTACATACATAGTTTGCAACATGGGAGAAGCCATAGACTATCTAGCAAATACTCAAATAGCAGGTCTCCTGGAGTTGGTCAGGGGAACTTATGGGACCCACAGTTTCCTTCTTCTAAACTGAGTTTAAGGTACAATCCTAGCATTCAGAAAACCGAGGCAGGAGGCATAAGTGGTCGAGGATATCCTTGATTACATAGGTCCTGCCTCAGGGTAAACTAACCATATCAAACCAAAAAAGTACACAGAATAAAATCAGGTTCATATTGTTGACAAGCGAGGGAGTCTGAATGTAATTGGCCCCCATAAGTTCATAAGGTGTGGCACTGTTAGGCATGGCTTTGTTGGAGTAGGTGTGGCCTTGTTGAAGCTAGTGTGTCATTGTTGGAGCGGGCTTTGAGGTCTCCTATGCTAAGCTGTACTCAGTAGACAAAATTCACTTCCTGTTGCCTATGGATCAAGATGAAGAACTCTCATCTTTTTCCCCAGCACCATGTCTGCCTGCACACTACCCACCATTATGGTAATGGACTGAACCTATGAAATTGTAAGACACCCTAATTAAATGTTATGAGTTACCATGGTCACCGTGTTGCTTCATAGCAATAGAAACCCTAACTTGGACACCAAGGTTTGAGAGGTTGAATCCTATCAGTCGGTGGCCATTTTTATTCACAGAACAGTGTCTCTGAGCATTTGGTGTACTGGATGCTTGTGCCTCCCTTTTCCATGTTGTCACGGTAATAAACAATGGAGCTTTGCCTGGTGATCAGACAGCCCATGGAGCTGGATTATGCCCTTCATAAAGGCAGTTCAGAGAGCCGCTTTGTACCTTCCGTTGTGAAAGTGCACAGCTGCCAGAATCGGCAGGAACAGATTTTGGTCATATAAAAGCTTATGACATTTCATTATAACAGTCTGAATGGACTAGTAGTCCAAATTTTACATTTTATTGACAAATTTAATTGAGCTTTATGATTTTTTCATGATTTTAGTGACATATCTTTTTTTCTTAATCCATAATGAAGCCTTATGCTTAAACATTTTAAAGAAACTTTTGCAACTTTACATTTCACAATTAGGCCTATCATCCATTTGAAATATTTTTTTCTGAGCTGTCAAGAGCTACTTTGTGTTGTCCAGTTGTCCTAACGCCACTCAATTAAAGGGCATTTGCTTATCACTTCAGTTCATTTTGCATGTTTGTCAAATAACAATTGACCATAATTACATGAATCTATTTCTGAATGCTATTCTTTCTGATGGGTCTGTGTGTTTAATATCATTGCCTTATTTTGATGACTGCAGCTATACTGTAAGTCTTTAAATTAGATAGTGCTGGGTCCTCCAAATTGACAAAAATATCTATTTTAGATTATTTGCATTTTTGTCAAACTTTTTATAAAGACCTCCCTTACTCCCCCTTTCTCCCTACCACCTTCCCTCCCTCCTTCCCTCCCTCCCTTCCCTTCCTCCCTCCTTCCCTCCCTCCCTCCTTCCCTTCCTCCCTCCATTGTGTGTGTGTGTGTGTGTGTGTTTGTGTGTGTGTGTGTGTGTGTGTGTGTATAAGAGGGTGACAGATGTCCTGGATCAGTAGTTACAAGCAGTTGTGTACCAGTCAGCGTGGTTGCTAGGAACCAGACTCAGGTCCTCTGAAAGAGCAGCAAGTGTTCTTAATTGCTGAGCCATTTCCCCAAACCATACAAAAAAGTTAGAAGTAGTTTTTAATTTTTAATTTAAATAAAACTATTTATTTACCATCAGCATATGTGCGCATGCATAGGCAACAGTGGGTGAGAGGTCAGAGAATAATTTTGCAGAGTTAATTCTCTCCTATCTTCAGCTGGGTTCTGGGAATTGAACTCAGGCAGCCAGGCTTGTGTGACGAGTACTTTTACTGCTGACCCACCTTGATAGCCTAGGACTATGAAACTGTATTGGGAGTTTGAACGGAGTTGTGTTGAAATAAGAAAATTTTTGCAGAACTGACATCTTAAAATATGATTAGAAATATGAGCCTCCAACTGTAAACTAGCATAGAACATACCTGTCTGTGTTCTTTAATAGTATTGTGAAGATTTTGATTTTTTTTTTTTTAGCAGAGAGATCTAATTTTGTTAGATTCATGACTATGGTTTTGTTTCGGTTCTAGTTTAAAGGGATACAGTAAAAAAAAAAGTACTTTTTGTAATTTGATTTTCTGGTGTTTGTTGTTAATATCCAGTAGAAATGTTTAAATTTTTAACTTGAGGCTTGTATTCTATACACCCTTATGAAGTCAGCTAGAAATCCTATGAGACTTCGTGGAATCTTTGGAATCTTCTAAGTGAAACTCATGTTTTCATGCACAGGCTATTGTTCTCTTTTGCCTTGTGCTAGTGGATAGGTAGGAAGGGGCATTCTTGCTTTGTCCCACTTCAGCAAATTCTTATTTTTTTAATAAGTTCCAAGTTAGGTGTGCATGTTGTAGGGCTGTTATTTACCATGACAGTATTGCTAATTTTAATCATGAATCAATGTTTCTTTGTCAATTATTATTATACATACTGAGTAAACAGTTGGCTTTCTTTAATCTGTCCATTTCTGGTTTATGTTGATTTTCTAAAATGGCATCAGCCTTACATTCCCAGCATTCTCTGGTGCAGCCTTACATTCCCAGCATTCTCTGGTGCAGCATTGCACCATTCATCTTGCATATTGGTGGCTTCCACTTTCCTGACGTTTGACAAGGACTTTTGCACTGACTCTAATAAAGGATATTTGTCTGTGGTTTTCTTTTTTATGGTGTCTTTTTCTGTGTTGGGTATCCAGATAGTCCTGACCTAACAAGATTAGTGAGGAAGTATTGATTTCCACTCTATTTGATGGGCAATAGATCATACAATCTTATTAATTCTTCTTTAAATATTTGATAGAAATTGTCAGTGAAATTACCTGGGTCTAGGTTGTTTATCAACAGTTTTTAACAACATATCTATTACTTTTTAAAAGGAATTGTTCAAATTGCCAAATAGAATACTCAAATTCTGTTTTGAGTGAGTTTTGATTGCTTTGTTCCAAGAATGAATCTATTTTATATAACTTGCTGAACTTCTGTGCATAGAACTCACATATTTTAATACTATCTTAATATTTAGTAATAATATTTTAATAGTATTCAATCAGTAATGAAATATCTCCTTCAATTCCTGGTATTGGTAATTTGTAGTTCTTTTTATCTTGACCACTTCGAGGGATTTTTTATCAACCTTTTCAAAGAATTGTCTTTTGGTTTCACGTATTACTAATTTCAGTTTTTGTTTCCTGTCCTTATGATTTCCTAGAGAGGAAATATGCAGGCTTTGTCTTTTCAGTCCACAGTCTCACAACTGTTATTATCTGAATGGTCATGTTTACTTTGCTTCTATTTCCTATTTCTTTAAAGCATTTTAAATTACTTTTATTTTATTTAGTGTTGGTGCGTGGCAGGTGTACATGTGCTCATGGTATGTATGATGTATGCAGAAGTCAGGGGACTGCTTTTATGAGGCAATTTTCTCTCTCTGCCATGTGGGTCCCAGGGATCCTACTCAGGTCTATATGTCTGGTAGTCAGTGCCTTTACCCATGGAATCATTGCATTGACCCTTTGTTAATTGTTAATGTATAAGTTTCGCTATAGACTTGGAACCTCTCCTACTCTCTAAGCTGTCCATGCTGTCTGAGGATAGTTGCTGGAGTTGCTAATTAAACCTAAATGTGTGGATACAGATCTCACTCAGCTGAATGGAGCTTCCCCCAGTTAAGTGACTTCCATGCTTTTCAATAAATACAATGTACTGGGGAATCCTTTGAATTCTGCTACTAAATTTATTCAGTTGCTTCTTGAACATGAGATAATCATGTGAAAACAAACACCTAAAACAAATCCTGTCCATCTAGGTCATACCTGTGAGGAACGAGAAGCTTCCTAAAGGAGATGCATTGTCTGCATCAGTTGAGTCCTGAGGCTGAAAAACCTCAACACCATCACATACGAAAGTTGTAAAAAATGACACTTATCGCAGACTGTAAAATCAACAAGAATTTAATAAAGTTAATCAAATAATTGTAGTTCAATTGCACATAAATTTAAATTGTTTTCCCACTAAAGAATGCTTGTCTGTAAATTATTACAGGGAAAGCCATTTTCAAGTTAATGCCTCAACTATTAGAAAATACAAAGGGCATTTTATTAATTAGATGCAGCTCCCTTTCCCCCAGATTGTCATTACCTTTGTTTCGTAGAATCCGTTTAGCACTCAAATTTATTGACGTGTGTGATTCAAGGCCGCTGTTGTTTAGTGCTTGTCATATACCTGGAAAAATAAGCTCATTTCCTATAAATGAATAGTATACAGTCATCTCCAAAGTACATTAATGCTGCTCTCCAGAGCCAGTGTGATGAATGTGAGCACTGCTGGAAATGATGTCTGTGATGGTGACAACTTCCATTCTGAAATATGTAAGGCTGCAGCTTTTTCCTGTCAAAGGTCACTTGCCTAGGAGGCAGGGCTTGGGAACTATGCATTTGCAGTGCCTTCTTCGACAGTGGGCAATGTACAAAAACCACATTATCCCTCCTGATCTTGGTAATCTTTCTGTTATAATGAAGGATCATTATGGATTCTGACAGCTGCTAATTAATTGTCATTTTCACAATGTGATAATCAATATCCTTGTTCTTCTCCCATAGATAGGAAGTTTTTGTCACATTGAGTCCCAAATAAACACACAGAGGCTTACATTAATTATAAACTGCTTGGCCTATTAGCTCAGCATTATTACTAACTAGATCTTTCAACCTAAATTAACCAATAATTCTTATCTATGTTTAGCCATGTGTTTTGGTACCTTTACTCAGTAAGGCATTCTCATCTTGCTTCCTCTACATCTAGCTTCCGATTGTATCTCTGCCTTTCCTCTTTCCAGAATTCTCCTAGTCTGGTCACCTTGCTTCTACTTCCTGCCTGGCTACTGGCCAATCGGCATTTTATTAAACCAATACAAGTGGCAAATCTTTATGGTATACAAGAACATTATCCCACAGCATCCCCCAGTCTCCCTCTACTGTTCTTTATGATGGAAGACTGATCTCAGGGTTTTGTGTGGTGGTGATGGTGGAGAGAGATGGGGGAAAGAAATGGAAGAAAGGAGATAAGGAGAGAAGGGAAAATATACTGAATGTACTTGGAAACTCAGCTTTAATGTTTGAAAATATAAAATTCTACAGACTTTTCTTCACTTAGTAATCACCAATATATTTTTAGGACATGGAGATACTATAGCAATTAAATTGACTTTCTAGATCAGATGGTAAAATTAATAAAAGGTACCTCTCGTAAGTACATAATTCTCTTTAATTTTCCCAGTACCTGATACCAGATTAGCTCATTTCACAGTTAAAAACTACTGAAGAACTATCAAGAGAGCAAGGAGCAAAGTGGCTGCTTAGGATCCTTCTTTAATATTTGGTGTAATTCTACCACACAGGAAGCCCCTGGATATAAAGGCAGTGAAATGATATGACTTGAAGGAATCCCTGACATGCCGCATCACCTGCACTTCCTACGGCTCTGTTTCGTAAATGCCTGGACTGTTTAGAGTAAAATGGTCCTTTGGATATAGTAAGTAGGGTAAGAATATGACCAATTTTGAAGAACTAGATCTTGTATCAAGCAAGTGATTGACATACTTTTTGAAAACTTTGTGTGTGTATATACTATATATATAAAACATATGTGTGTATATAAAATATACTGTATATGATATACACTGTATATAATATATAGTGTGTATATAAAATATACTGTATATGATATACACTGTATATAATATATAGTGTGTATATATGCATATACTGTATATGATATACACTGTATATAATATATAGTGTGTATATATGCATATAGTATATATATAATATACTGTATATGATATACACTGTATATAATATATATAGTGTGTATATATGCATATACTATACACACCACTAGCATTAAAAATTAATCTGGAACTGACAAGAAATTCTATTTAAATATGTGTGTCCATGTAAAATAGCCAGGGAAGTTGGGGATATGTTCTTTATAAAAAGATTACTTATTGCTAAAAGGATTCCCTCTTGTTGGTGCCTTTATTCTTCCTTTATTTGGTCCCTTCCTTTCTTCTCATTTTTCCCTCCTTTCTTGTTTTCTGATTCTTCCCACTCTCCCTGGCCTCATTCCTCATGCTGTCAAGAACAGCTGCAGAGCAATGCTTCAGTCTGCCTGAGCCTTCCCACAGTGCTCTTGCCTTCTCGGCAGGGGCAAAAACTGTTCTGATAATCACACTGAATATTCATGTGCTTTCTAAGACCTGACTCTAGTGAATTAAGCACCGAGTCTATTGTTGAAAACTTAAAGCAAACCGTAGCAGATGCTTTCACAGTAACAGTCCAGTGATGGTGGACCTGGTTGAGGGCAGTTTGCTGGGACTTCTTTGTTCTCTAAACCATTCAATAGATGTGAATTTGACTAACACTTCTTGCTAGGAAAAAGTAGGCTACATGGAGCATGTAAAGAGAAATAAATCCTAATGGATATGATTTTTTTAAAGAGTGACGACACTGTAGAAGGATTTAGGACCTATTAGAGTAATCGAAGCTGGGACTGGTAGTGAGTTGAGCATTGTGGTAGAGTTGACGATGGAGGGGTAGGTCTTTGGAGGGTGAACTTACAAGATGCTTCCTAAGTACTCCACAGTGCAGCTTCTTTGCTTTTATATCTTATTTTGTTGTTTTCTCTCTCTCCTTCCCTCCCTCCCTCCTTCCTTCCTTTCTTCCCTTTTTGCAGATATTGTACCTATAGGTCAGGCTGATCTGAGGCTCATTATGTAGCCCAGGCTAGACCTGATCTCGTGGCAATCTAACTACCTCCGATTTACAGTGCTAGAATTACAGGCATGATTCATCACACCTGGAAGATGCTGCTGTTTGCTAGAGGCTTTAGGTTTATTGTGTAATTTAGTCCTCACTACAGCCTACAGTTTGGTTGTTTACGAAGGTGCCCTTACTGATGAATCTTAGTCACAGACATGTCAGGGGTTGAAATAGGCACAGAGCTAGCAAGCTTGTGAGATAGCTCACCTTAACTTCCTATCAGAAATGTGACCACAGGGTTTGGAAGGAACCGTGTCAAATAAGATAAAGGGAGCAGGTACCTGAGAATGCAAGGTTTCCCATCGCACAGCAGCCTTCTTAGGGCACCTGTGCTTCGTCCCTGTGCGAGAAGATGCCACGAATGACAATTGCATAGCCTTGACTATTCTCATCTGTATTCTGAAAGCCTAGATCATAGGAGACATTTAATATAGGCTTAATGAATCGGTGGATGGAGATATTAACGAGCAAAGCAAGTGATTAAAGAAGGGAGTGCTCAGCATCAGGTAGTGAAGGAGGCTGTCAGTGGATAGAAGCACGGGAAACCAGTATGTGCAGTAGGCATCCTGCAGCACTTGTGAATGGAGGACAAGCCCCAGGGAGCTGTAGCTGATGCTCCCCTAGAGGTCCTTAAAGCCAAACAAGAGCTGCCAGACCCCAGATACCCATCCTCTCATCCCTTGTGCAGTGACTTCCCCACGAAGCCTGCACCAAGGTAGCACCAACTCTGCGGTGGAATCTGCCTTCAAAGCAGCCTTTAGGAACAACCTTGTGCTAGCATTGAACTAGTTCCATAGTCTTCCTTTCTGGGTTCCCCCATGCTCCATTCAGCCTATTACATTGTGATCTGTTTTGCTCCTGAAGGCAATCTTTTTTTTTCCCACAATAAATACATCAATTAAGCAAGTATCTGTCCAGGCGCTACTTCTGGACAATCCAAACTAGGATGCCCATTGTCTTCAAAAGGAGTTTTCTGTAGTACTCACATCTAAAGCTCTATCTGCAAAACAAACTGCCAGCACACATTTGTGTATTTACATATAAGCTAGATGCATACATTCCTGGACTAGTAGGTTGTACATTGAGTAGCCCTCTAGTTGACTTCCAATATCTGACACTCCCCTCCCCTACATAATGAGCTAGTGTTGCTACAGCTATGCTTCCTAAACGTGTTCCTGTGCCTCCCTCGCATTTATACCAGGCGCCCAAATTTTCCTAGTGAAATGGAAATAAAAGTGTTTAGGGAATCCTGGAACCCTTCTTTGAAAGTTGGAGTATATATTTCATGAGAAGTCAGTTTGGACCATGCTTTAGGTAGGAAAAGTGTCACAAAGACATGGGGGGGCATGGCTTAATGTCTTGCCTTGGCCTGGGCTATCCATAGACACACAATTTGAGAGAGGATCAGGAGCTGTCGAGGCAACATCTTGGTTTTGCTGTATTGTTGTTCACCCAGAAACTTAACCATTATTACTCTAGGTATACTTAGCCCATCACACACATATTTTAATATCCCTGAAATTGGGATGCTTCTTAACAATTAATGAGGTCTTACCATTATAATTACAGTGTTCTTATCTTCCTTAGTGGAACATATAATTATGTTCCTATTCTAATTGCTGGCAACTTATATTTAATGAACTATAGTAACACATTGTAAGTGATAAAACCAAACATTAACAATGTACACAAAATAAGCAAAGGCATTCTGATGGGGAGAGAGTAAATATTTAAGTACATTAATTTAAAATGTGTTAATTGCTTGAAGCTTGTTGTCCTCCAATGTATTTGGTGAGAACAACTTGGTCAAATAGGCTATATCATTTTATTTTTTGATTTATTTTTGAGTAATTGCCTTTTCTAAATTTAAGAATTCAATGATTCTCCATGGCATATTTTAGAAAGATGCTTCAGAAAGATGCAGACATAAAACCTGAGGAAGTTCAATATTAGCTACATTTATTAAATTACAATACTGTTCATTCTTGACATCAATAGTTAACTTAATGTCAGTGCATATATTTTCTCCTTACCTTATGCCAATCAGTTGTTTCAAAAAACTAAACAGAAAATATCGTGTTTTTACATTTGCTTAAACTCAATGCAATTCTATGTAGAGAGTTTTCCCCCTCAAGTTAGAAATCCCCCCAACAGTTGTAAATGTGCAGATAGACAGACTTCTAAATACAATGTGGACTTCTGTGACTATTTCCAACAAAACAAAATGCACAAAAATATTAAGGCATCCATTATTGACACATTGACCACAAGTCTCCTTTGAAAAGCAGTTACGTTTTCACTTATTGGTTGTCTTTTTGATGTATTTGGTGAAGATATTGTTATTTGTTGCTTGTAATGTGGCTACTAATTTTGTCAACTACAAGAGGATTAATTTTGCCATTTTCTTGGTGACTATTGTGTTATCTGAGTATCCACTACATGTGCTGTGTTTGTGCTGGGAGAGAAGTCATGAGGGACCTCTTTCCTCTGACACAATTTTATCATTACAAGATTGTCTGGAAGTTCCATACAAGGCCCAACCCATATTGTTTTTATTGGTTCATAACCATAACAGATATCAGGTTAGAGCTGGTTGAGTATTAGTACATAGTTCTTTCATCTTTTAAGCATACTGATTTTTATTTGGTGCAGTGCTGTATTCTTTCAATTCTAGAACTCAGAGATAGAAGCAGGCAGATCTCTCTTGAGTTCAAGGGTAACTTGGTCTACATAATGAGTTCCAGGTCAAATGAGGATACATAGACCCAGTCTTAAAAAGAATTGATTCTTTAAAGAACTCGTGATGGAAGGCCCACACCACAAGAGAGATCCCATGCCAGACACTGCCTGGATGACCAGGATCCAGAATCTGGATGGCTCAGAGACACAGGGTAGAAAAAATGTAAATGATTTCTAATGTTATTCTGATGTTCTCAGGATTGATGCTAAGCCCAGGAACCCAGTCATTATCAGAGTGGCTTTTTCCAACAGCTGATAGGAGCAGATACAAAGACTCAGAAACAAACACTAGGCACAGCTCAGGGAACTCCAAAGAAGAGGGATATCAAGGATTGTAAGAACCAGAGGAGTTGAGAAGACTAGGAGACTATAGCCCATAGAAACATAGGGGCTCACAGAGACTGAAGTGTCAACCACAGAGCCTGCTGTGGTCTATACCAGGCATACATGCTGTGGTTCTTTAGCTTGGGGTTTTTGTTTGACTCTTAACAATAAATAGGAGTGGGAGTATCTCTGACTTTTTGCTGCTCTTGGGACTCTTTTCCTCCTACTAGGTGGCCTTGTCAAGCTTTGGTCTGAGGCTTTGTGCCTAATCTTATTAAATGCTCAGTTAAATTGATGTCACTGGGAGTCCTGTTCTTTTCTGAAGGGAAATGGAGATGGGGTAGATATTGAGGAGAAGGGAGATGGGGGGGTTGGGAGGAGGGGAAGAAAGGGAGGCTGCAATGGGATGTATTGTATGAAAGACGAATAAAAAAACTGGTGATGCCTACACATCACAGCTATAGCATAGAAGGTTCTAGAGTGAATATCCTGACTTTTAACAAATGAAATTATCAATACTTGCTGTCAGATCTCTTTTATTCTCTTCTTCTTGCTTAGATAAGTTTGCTCAAACATATTAAAAACTCAGATACATAAAATATAGAAGCATTTAGAAAATGGTCATCCAGTCAGTTGAGTTTCAGTTTGTCTACACTGCATGTGTGTCACTATAAGAGGATAAGATGAGCTATTCTCTGTGGTCTAAGGGAATACAGGCAGGGCTGGCTGATACCAAAGACCTTTTGAAAAAGTCACTTGAAAACCTGCTACTGTAGAAGCTTCCCCAAATATGTATGTGTGTGTGTGTGTGCGCGAGCGTGTGTGTGTAGAGTTTAGCTATACACGAGCGTGTGTGTGTAGAGTTACTCTATAAAGGTTTAATTATAGTCTCTATGAAAGAACAGTGGTACCCACAGGCTATCAAAGAAAGATCACAGTGAAGAGATGGGCTACCTCTTTTGAAATTGTTGTCGAGAAGAGAAAAGTCATCATGAGTGTTCCCTAGCTATGAACCTAGTGAGCTATAGTAACAGTCTACCTGGAAAGATGTGTCCATTGGTGCAGCAATGGCATGAATACCATGGGAGTAACCAACCACTTTCTGATTGGGTTTGAGGTGGTAGATGATGACAATGAAACACTGTTGTCTGGACATTAAAGGGACAGCTATGCATATGAATTCACAGCAATTGAAGATCTGCACAAGACCGGACATTGGTGGGAGCATGCCTTTAATCCCAGCACTTGGGAAGCAGAGGCAGGAGGATCTCTGTGAGT
>LOJH01010893.1:14204-26995 GCA_001685095.1 Ellobius talpinus
CTGGGTCTTGAGGTAGGTTGCTTCCTAATTTTCTGAGAAATCACCATACTGATTCCCAAAGCAACTGTACCAGTTTGCACTCCCACCAGCAATGCAGTAGTGTTCCCTTTTTTACCCCACATCCTCTCCAGCACAAGTTGTCATCAGAGTTTTTGAACTTGGCCAATCTGAAAAGTGTTAAGATGGAATCTCAGAGTTGCTTTGATTTGCATTTCTCTGCTGGCTAGGAATTTTGAACATTTTCTTAAGTGTCTTTCAGCCATTTTAGATTTGTCTGTTGAGAGTTCTCTGTTTAGGTCTGCGCCCCAATTTTTTTGTCGGATTATTTGTTCTTTTGATGACCAACTTCTTGTGGAGGCCCAAAAATGTGAGCCTATTTCCACCTTGTCTGAAGGTCAGAGAGTTGGAACTTACTTCTGTTCCTTCAAGGTTATTGTCTGTTTCTACCTCTAACAAAGATCCCACCTACATTCATATCAGAGAGTTCTGCCTCTCAAGGTTATCCTTAGCAGGTATGACTAATATCCAGACCTTATATTTCAGGTATAGAGAAGTAGATCTGTTTCTACCCCAAACAAAAGTCTAAGGACCCAGCTAAGTTCCTACTCCTTTAGGGAGATAACAATGGATTCCACCCAGAGAGTAGTTTATCTATAGAATGTTTTAGTCTAGGGTGTGAGCGTTACTTGTCATATTCTAGCAACAGAATGTTTAACTAAGAATGTAGCCTGCAACCTTCAACTGGACTGTTCATTTCCTTTCATCATGGTAATGCAATTTTTATCTTACTCCTCCTTTTTGGGATCGAGGATATTTTAAGCAAATGGAAATTAAATGCAAGTGGATGTCAGCATTCACTGGAACTCCCTCCAGGTGCTGTCCTATGCTTCTGTTTTATTATTTTCACTCGCATCTTTGTACTCTTTACTAACTTTTCTAATCCCCATGTCCCTACCCTGGTAAGTGGTATTTTTGTCAAAGCTGGTCTCCGACAGTTTATTGTGATTTTATATATTTTGGAGATCAGCCCTCTCCTCAACTGAAGAATGGGTAAAGAAAATGTGGTACATTTACACAGTGGAGTACTGCACAGCAAGAAAAAAATAATGACATCTTGAAATTTGCAGGTAAATGGATAGATCTAGAAAACATATTGAGTGAGGTAACCCAGACCCAGAAAGACAAATATAATAAGTATTCACCCATAAGTTGCTTTTAGACAAAGAAAAACCAGCCTACAATTCACAACCCCAGAGAACCTAGACAACAAAGACCCTAAGAGAAACATGCATGGATCTAATCTACATGAGAAGTAGAAAAAGACAAGCTCACCTGAGAAAACTGGGAACGTGGGGATCATAGGAGAGGGTAGAGAGTGAGGAGTGAGGGTGGAGAAAGGGAGGGGAGGAGAGAAAATATATAGCTCAATAAAAACAACAAAACAATAAAAAATTAAAAACTTAATAAAATAACAACATCAAAAATAAAAAGAAAATTGACACCTGTACTTTGGGTGTCAACTTCCTTGTGTTAAAATTTCTGAACAAAACAAGTATTCAAAGGCAACAGTAATAAAAAAAATATTGTCTTTAAATAACGAAAAAAAAAAACCCAAACGGAAAAAGCAATATCCCCTCCCACTGAAGCACTGATCACTATAAAGAAAGTTTCTACTTTGAAGATCATGTGGAATAAACTGAATTGCAGGACAATATACAGCGAGGAGCTACCCCATATTTTTGGTGGAATATGCATTTATAAATTTAAGATAAACTATGTGTACATGTTCCGGAACATGCATGTTTACCACTGAATAGATACTTGGCAAGTGAAGTCTTTGGTTTGCAATATTTCCATGATACTGATTGGAAATGTTCATAATGTATGTGTAACATGATTTTCTAAAGAAAAAAATGGGTCTAAAAAGATCAATGTTTATCATTAGATGAATGTTTGATTTTTTTTCTCTATTTCACCGATTCCTTCTCCTCATTATATCCTTATCAAGAGCTATCCTTAAAGCAATAACCTTTACTTTGGTTCAGTGTTAGCCAAACAGTACCATAGAATTCAATGGTGCAGGTAATGTTATTAGGAGTGAAATTATCTGTTGCTTCAAGTCTAAATTCCTTAGCCTAGCAACTGAGTTTGTCACAATTTTGTTCTAAAAAATCCAGACATACTCAGTTTCTTAAATGCTTGTTACCAGTTGGGCACCCTCCAACTACATAACATCCCAGAACCGTGGTGCAATGGTTTGAAACATGACTGCCCCCATAGGCTCATATATTTGAGCCGGTCCTTACCCTGTGGCCCTGTTTGGGGAGGTGATGTGGTCTTTCTGGAGGAAAAACTATACTGGACTGGGCTTATAGAACTCACAATCTGGTCCCGCTTTTAACTCACGCTCTCTGCTTCATGATTAAGGTTGACGATATGATCTCACAGCTTCCTGTTTCTGTGGCCATGCCTCCTCCCATTGTGATGAACATTCCTCAATAACCGTAAGCACAAATAAACTCTTTCTCTCATAAGTTGTTTTTGATCCTGGTACTGTGTGACACCAACAGGAAAGTAACTGATAGATGTGTCCTTCTTTGGGTCTAGACCGCACGTTGATCTCCTCACTAAGTTTCTCTACTGTGACTCCACCCATCCTACAAGGCTGATGCCACTGCTGTAGTTTTCTCTACCAGAGGACTGCACGAGCTACCGACCTTTTTGTGAACTTCTACTTTCTTTCTAGTGTTTTTTTTAATTTCTTTACTTTTAACTAGTATTTGAAATCGACAATCAATTCGTAAAATTCAACACTGGGATGTATTTAAAAATATTCAATGAACAATCCCACTCCCCAGCTATCCTGTCTCTTGCCCTCATTCAGTCAGTCAATGGTCTTTTTCTTATGATCCCTTTCAAGTTATATATACTCAGAAGCATCTAGAAGCTTATTATCTTCATGTTTCAGACAAATAATGGTATATCATACACCTTGTTGCAATTTTATCTTAATACATTTATCCATTCAACCAGAAGAATTTATATTATGTTAAAAACCACTCTGGCCATTAGAGGAACAGAAATAAAATTTAAATTACAAAGCACAGAGTTCTATTCTCATAAACCATACATTCTAGTGAAGGTGACAAGCAAAAAACAAAATACGCAGAGAATGGAGCATGCTAAATGATGAATGTTGTGTGGCATTTTGATTGTGTTCTGACAAATAAAGCTTGCCTGGGGATCAGAGGGCAGAGCTCACCACTAGTTAACCATAGAAGCTGGGCAGGGGGGATTCATGGCTCACATCTTTAATCCCAACCCTCAGGAGGAGGAGACAGGAAGTGATAAGGTGGGGTGGAGACAGGATCTCAGTCTGGGACTGAAGAACAAGAGAGGAAGGAAACAGCTGGCAGCTGCTCCCTGTTCTGATCTTCTAGGTTCCCTCCAATATTGACTCTTTTATTGATTAATATTAATTAGATTCATGTTTTAGATGAGTGCAAAGCATAAAATAATGACAAGGCAAGAAATGAATAATAAGTGTTCTGGTTGTTGCATTTCAGATAGGGTGACCAACAAAGGCTTTATAGAAAAGGCACTTTTTAAGTAGCATCCTGGAAGCAATAATGCAATAAGTGTGTGATTCCTTGGGAAAATAACATTTTAGTAGAAGGAGTAAATATATATATTTATTTACTCCCTCTATATCCTCTGGGTAGGAATGGCAAAAAAATACAAAACAAACAACAACAAAAGCAAACAAAAAGCCAAAACTATTGTATTTGTCTCAGAATAAATGATCAATGATTGACTTAACTGTATTAAAATAGTTTTATATTTTATTTATTTTGAATCTACAATTTCATATAATCTGAATAATTAGATACATGGTTCCATCTTTTTTGTTTGTGTGTGAGTGCATGTATGTGTGTACATGCATGTCTGTATATTTGTGCCTGTGTGTTATGTCTCCATGTTTTAGATCATAAACTATCTAAAAGGGGAGGATTGAATCAGTTCCACAAAGGAGCTCTCTTTTTTGTGGAATAATGTTTTGTACACTGTGAAGATGTGTCACTCTGATTGATTTAATAAAAAACTGAAAGGCCAATAGCTAGTCAGGATGGGGGGGGCAGAGAACACAGGGAATAAAGACAGAGTCACAAGGAAATGCCTGGAATGCAGAGCAAGCATCATGGGCTTTACAAAGTAATGGTAATCAAGCCACATAAAAGAACATAGATTAAAAGATATGGATTAATTTGTTATAAGAACTGGTTAGAAACAAGCCTAAGCTATCAGACAAGCTTTTATAATTAATAAATCTCCATGCCATTATGTGGGAACTGGCAGGAGGAACAGAAAAATCTGCCTACAAATGGTGCCCAACATCTGGCCACGTATATCACATAAGACCTGAGAAAGTTTTTTTTAAAAAGGTTTTAAACACACAAAAACAGAGCCAAAGTTAGCCTCCTTCTCTCATGCATCTCATGTCAACCAAGGTACAGAGACATGTCTCCTGGCAGCTACCTGAATGCTTGAGCCACCAGTGCACCATGAGCTAAGGCACATGGCAAGTTTAAAGTTTTGCACATGCAGACAGAAAAGGTTATAGATATGCAGTAAAGCAGGTTCAGACAGAAAAAACATCTAAACAGTTTGCAGTGTGTTTAGCAATGTGTGTAGGTTTAAGGGAAAAATGGGTATAGACAATAATAGAAAAAATAAGTAGTTTAAAAATAATAAAGTCCTTAAAGAAAGAGTAAAGTTAAAAGAAATGATCAATCCACATAGAGATGGGAAATATACAGGGAGTCTGGATCCTGTATGTTATTGTGTTGTTTTTGAATAGTTTGATTGTTGATGAACAAACAATAGCTGTTGAGAGACAGTGGATTATGAAAATACTAAATTAAACCAATCTATATATTCTAAAATTGCCTTAATTTCAAAATGGAAGTCCAAAAATTTGGTGCATTGGAGAAGAGGTTATGCTTTTGTTTCCACAGAAAACAAAAGACTGTGAATTCATTCAAGGTTAAAGAAGATCAGGTTTAATGTGAGGAGAACCTATAAAAGTCATGACTATAGACATAAAGATAAAACCTAGACAAACTATGACAGGTGATGTATACCTTACCTTTCTTTTTTTCTTTTTATTTCTTTTTTTTGTATGGGCAGCCCATATATGGTGGTTCTGTTGAACTTGTTTATATTGGGATCATGGTCTAAGTTGATGAGGACGACTGACCAGGTCTCTTCCTCAAGAGGGTACTAGATCTCATTACAGAGGGTTGTGAGTCACCATGTAGTTTCTGGGAATTGAACTAAGAAAGAGCAGGCAGTGCTTTTAGCTGCTAAGTCAATTCTCCAGCCTGCTTAGACATAAAACAAAAAGCCATTTTTAACTGACTTGTACACATTGCACATTACATACTTGTGGTAACACAGATATGTATGTTACCTTTTAAAGTTTATCTGTTTTCAGAGCAAGGGGGCAGGCACCACTGAAAATCGGTGGCCCAGGTGATCCATCCTCTCAGAATACCTCTATTACAGCTTTCTCAGAGTTCTGCATCCAGAACAGCTTCAAGGCACTGGTTAACATGGTCCAGCCTCACAGACTATTCTAGCCAGGACTTGACCACTATTCTAATTTTATCAACATCCCCAAAGATACTAGCATCTCCAAACAACAGGAAGCAGTTTAAAAAACACAACACCCACATTCCCAAGAGGTGGGGTGTAGGAGATTTTTGGTCATTTAGTACGTTATAGAAGTTTATCATCATTTAGGGGAGTTGGTTACAAGTCGTTATTGGTAATGGTCAGGAAAAAAAGCTGAACAAAGGAGACTAGATTCAGGGACCGCTTTCTGAATGAAAAGGGGGGTTATAGTATAGAAATGATGGGATAAAATGGTAGATGGTTGAGTCTACTTTAGAACATCCACTAGTCTAAAATATTTTACATTGGTATGGATTTTTGTATATTGATACAAATTAAGGTTATTTTTGTTAAAACATACTCTATATATGCTTTTATTCTTGTTTAAGATATTGTACCTAAGCAGCTTGTTTAAAAAATGTTATGTAAAGTTTTAGTCTTTGAAAGCTGTTTAGGATAATAAATAATAAGCTAACAGTCAATTATAACTATCAAACTTATAGTCATTGTTAGGTATGTTTTCAAGGTCATACAGACAGATATATTTTAGATTAAATAGGTGATCTTCAGACACTTCAAAGACGTACAGAATATGACACTTAAAATATTTCAATAATATAAGGCTTTCATGACAGGGAGATATGCTCCCTGTAGTACAATCTACTTCAAAAAGGGATGATGGACATTGAAGAACCTCTGTATAGAGCTTGATTTCTTTATGGCAAAAACTAGTCATTTGAGCAAGAAACTGCCCTTGCCTCAGCTGTTGACAGTATGCTGTCTAAACTGAACCAACAGTACATTTATAAAAAAGTGACTGCAAAACTTTGCCAAAACAGGGTAGGACAGTTCTTCAAAAATTTCTGCTTCACAGAAAAGTCATCAGATATTTTAGGTTTGTAAGCCTAATATGGATGTTCCAACATTGCAGAGGAACTTTGGATGACTGTCTCTGTCATTTCTATAGTTTGAGAAGTTGTTTGCACTTCACTTCTTGTTTACTAAGGCACTATTATAACCTTTTGAGGTCTGTGATGGAGATGAAGACTAGATAGTCACAGTTAACAGTTTTCCTTAGTTATGATAGAAGATAAATTTGTATAAAACTTTAGACTCATTAAGAGATGATAGATAATGGAGTATTTTTCCTAAATTTGCCAAATTTATTGCCAATGGGACTAGACATTGTTAATGTAATTCTTACTTGATAATATTCTTACTGAATATTGTTTCTTTTGTTAAAGTTAATACCTTTCTTTTCTATTTAGACAATATCTGATAATGGTTTTTATTGCATATAGTTTTACTATGTTGGAGCCAAAATATTTCCTTTTTATTTAGACAAAAAGGGGGGAAAGTTGTGGAATAATCTTTTTGTACACTGTGAAGATGCATCATTCTGATTGGTTTAATAAAAAAAACTAAATAGCCAATAGTTGGCCAGGATTTTTGAGGCAGAGATAACACAGGAAAGAAGAAGGGTAGAATCATGAGGAAGTACCAGAGCAAACAACATGGACTTTACAAAGTAAAGGTAATAAAGACACATAAAAGAATGTAGATTAAAAGTTTATGGGTTAATTTAAGTTATAAGAACTAGTCAAAACAAGCCTGAGCCTATAAGGCCAAGCTTTTAAAATTAATGATGTCTTCATGATTTGGGAACTAGCAGGAGGGACAGAAAAATCTGCCTATACTCTTCAGACTTCTACACGTGTATCATGTTGCATACACCCACATACCCATCAAATGTATACATAGTAAATAATTTTTTTTAAAAAAAGACTAATTAGTACATTTAAAAGTCAAAGAGATGATGGGGAAAGAATGTAAAATCTTAAACCCCTGCTAGTGTTCTTAGGTAGGTCCTCACCATGAGGAAAGCGTTATGAAACTGAATGACAATGTTATTACCAAATCTGACCCTGGTTTTATCTTAAATGTAATGGATATTTCCAGAAACAAAATTCACTTTTTGAAATTTATTTTCTATGTACCATAAAGGGAACTTTTCCATAGGCACATATGGAGGCCCAAAAATGTGAGCCTATTTCCACATTGACCAAAGGTCAAAGTGTTGGAACTTAACTCTATTCCTTCAATATTATTGTGCTTCTACCTCAAACAAAGGTTGCACCTAGAAGTAGCTCAGAGACTTCTGCTCTCTCAAGGTTATTGTCAACAAGTGTGGCTAATAGCCAAACCTTGTATTCTAGAAAAAGAGAAGTAGATATGTTCCTACCTCAAACAAAAGTCTAAGGATCCAACTAAGTTCCAGTTCCCTTAAGGAGATAACTTTGGATTCCACCCAGGGAATTGTTTGCCTACAGAATGTTTTGGTCTAGGGTGTGAGCATGACTTGTTTTGTTCTAGCAACAGAATGTTCAACTGTGGGTGTAGCCCGTGATCTTCAACTGGTCTGTTCATTTTCTTGTAACACGTTAATGTGGTGCTCATTAAACACATATCAAGAGAGTTCATGTTGATATTTTCAGATCACTTAAACTATCAGATTTTCCTAGTTGGTTTATTGTACTATGGCTATTATATCTTCTCATCGCAGCATTCAAGTCTTCTGAAAATATGACTCAAATTTCTTCAATATGTCTCAAACACAACATCATTCTTCAACAGATGCTAGGAGAGCACCCACTAATCTTCAAGGCATTTAATACTTAGAAAGAGCAAGCAGTGCCTGTGGTGACACAGCTCTAAATCACTAGTTTACATCACTATTTACAGACTCTCCATTTTATTACCCTGAAAGAGTATTTCTCAATTGCAAAACCTACCAAGAATGCTGTAGCCTAAAATCTTACACACAGAATAGTTCTCTCTAAACTCTAAGAAGAAAACCTATCCCAAAGTATTTGAAGCCTATAGTCTTATATATTTGAAACCTATATTGCTTCCAATATTTTCCGTGAGAGTTAATAAAAACATGGAGTATGTGCTAAAATCATGCATCTTTGGCTTTTGTGCATTCTAAACACTCTTAGAACGCCAATGTGAAAGAAGTATTTTATAAATTAACTTATAATTATTCAATTATAAATACTTTATAAAAACAGAAAAGTCATTTTATCGGTAAGCAGTGCTAAAATAATCAGATAGGTAGGTAGATACATACATAGAGATATAGATGCAGACATAGATATGAAAACAATATCTATGACTTTATGGAATACAAATTAAAAATTAGACTTTATGTTCAAATAGGTGAATGAACAAAATATATAATAGGAAACTTCAAAATTACCTTTGATTTTTAATCTATACTTTCAGTTTTTAGTACTTCTGATCCCTTATCATTCTCCAACTTTAAAAGAAAGTTTCTGGGTTGGAGGGATGGTTCAGCACTTAAGAGCATTGATGTTCTTGTAAATTACCCAGGTTTGGTTCCCAGCACCCACGTGAGGGCTTACAATCATCTATAACTCCAGATCTAGAGAATCTTCTGGCCTCTTTCAGCACAGGTTCTTACACAGAGCACTTAACACACATACAGGCAAAATACAAACATAAAATAAAAGTTAGTTTTTGCTAAATAAATAAATAAATAAATGAAGTTTCAGAAAAGAAATTGTGCAAGACATTCATTATTTAAACCTTTAAATCATATGGAAGTCATAAAACTTCTACTACTTCTATCTCCTGAATGTGGTTTTCTTATATGTTACAGTTCTTGTGAAACATTAAAATGTGAACTACCAAATGAATTAAAACTAAGTAAACTGCAGACAAGCATTCTACATTCAGTCTCTTCAAAATCAGGAAAACATGTTATCAAAATAAAGAACACTGGTGACAATGTTGGGAGCAAAGGACTGTCAGCTACTGTAGCCACCATGTAAACCAGGATGGAGGTTTCATATGAGCTGACTATCCACTTAAGGGACTGTCTCAGAGACTCAGAGCTAGTTTACTGTGGAGATACTAGATTACCCCTATTGTTTCACTATTCATCATAACCACGATACAGAGCCAGCCTAAGGGCCTATCAGCGGGAGAATGGATAAAGAAAATGTGGTATATATGCATGGCATGGTACTACTCAGCCATGAAGAAGTACAGCATTTGCAGGAAAATGGATAGACCTGGAAATTATCATGCTAAATGAAATAAGCCAGAGTCATATGGATATTGCATGTTTTCTCCTATGTGAAATCTAGGGTCAGGAGGATGGACATGAAGAGTGATCCATTACAAATTTGGAAAGGGAATTGAGCTGGGGGAGGGGCAAGGAAAGGGCAGTAGATGGGATAAAAGTGGTCAAAGTGTATACGCATGCAGGGATGTGTCATAATGAAACCTACTTACTTTGTACAGCTAAAAGAGTCAGGTATTTTCTAAAACATTAAAGAATGAAGTAAGCATATTTTCACAATGTTTGGTAAAAACAGACAAGAAAAAAAACAAATAAAAAAGAAAAACCTCTATAAGAAGGCTCAGGATGAAGATGCACATGATTCGCTCCAGGGTCACAGCCAACATAATTTTAATATATAAATGCCTGCTTTATCCATGATCTAAGACCCATGGCAAACCCTGTGCACTCTCCATTCACTTAATCATTTAGGGAGTGTTTTGCTGTTGTTTTCTTTCTTTCCTGAGGATTAAACCCCCAACTTGACCCATCCTCAATAAAAGATTTAACACCAAGCTGCAAATTAAACTCTTTAACCAACTAGCTTAAGCGCCCGCCAGCCCAGCAGGGCAGTTTACCATGTTAGCTTGGGGTGGAAGGCAAAAAAAAACAAGTCTGAAGAGGTCGTTGCTTACGAGGAGGAGTTTGTATTTAAATGAGGAAACAGTGAAAGCACCAAAAAAAAAAATAGCTTCAGGTGACAGTGAAGGCTAAAGGCTAAGAAAATAAAATGTGTACTAAAATAGGAACCAGAATACTTTAAGTGACATCTTCACAATGGCGACAGCCACAGAGATGTGTTAAGGCAAGAATGTTCTAGAGTATAACAAATAATAGTGACAGGATCATGATGAAAACTTAGTATATTTGAAAAAGAAATGTAAATAAGCAGTTGCTGTTGTTGGCTAAAAGGCTCTAGTGAATATCAGATTTAAAACTATCATTTCAAATAACATAATCTTTGAGAAAGTTATGAAGAGAACCATTTCCAGCCACAGGACAATGGTGATGGTACCTGGCTGTGAACTTTGAGATCTGGAAACATGCGGCATGAGTTTCATGTCATATTGATCTTATGTTTACTGCTGGATGTATACTCAAAATCCTAACACAGAAAAGATGAAGTTCATTACAGAGCAGGGGATAATGAGGCTGAAGATACAGAATTAAGACATCAGAGTGGACTAAGAAGGCCAGAGAAGCTTGTCAGACAATTTATCAAAAGGAAAGAAGTGAGGTTGGAAAGATGGGTCAGCAGTTAAGAGCACTTGTTGCTCATGCACAGAACCCAGGTTTGGTTTCCAGCACCACATTAGGTGGTTCACAGCCCAGCCATCTGTAACTCCAGTTCCAAGGAGTTCTTACACCCTCTTCTGGCCTCCAGAAATATCAGGCACATATATGACACATACAAACATGCAGGCAAATAGTCATACACAAAAAATAAAAATAAATCTTAAAAGGTAAGATTTAAAAAAAATAAACAAATAAAAGAAACGATCAGAAACCCACGTAAGAATAACCTCAAGTCTACATTAAATTTCCGGTCCTGCATGCTCCTGTAGACAACTGCTCAGATCATTGCTCTCAACCTCTGAGCCATCTCTCCAGCCCCATGGCTCAAAACTGTGAAGAGAGATTCCAATCAGTGTTACCGGGAGGAGGCAGACCCTCTATAACTGCCCTCAAAAGACATCAACTCAGCCTACAAGTTCGAAGTGAAGGCCCAGTAAGTCTTTTGCCTTCCAGGAGCAACTCAAGTCCTACTAAAGACGACAGAGCCTCTCAGGATTGTGCATCATGGCAGTTAGAATTTAATATAGATTTTGAATACCGTAAGCCAAAACATCAAATGATGCCAACTGAAAATAAGGGGGAAAATACCGCTCAACAGAAAAATGACAGCAATAATAACCTTTATAAAAGGTAGACTTCTTAAATGAAAACAGAAAGGATGTCAACAAAAGCAAAAATCTTTAAAATGGAAATTTGAAAGCTGAAAAGTTTTTTAAAAAATCTGTAAACCTGGTCGGGCGTGACGGTACACGCAGGCAGATCTCTGTGAGCTCGAGGCCAGCCTTGTCTACAAAGTGAGTTTCAGGATAGCCAGCACTGTTACACAAAGAAACTCTGTCTCAGAAAACAAAAATGAACAAGCAAACAAACAACCATTTTTCAGACATTTCTATGAAGAGTCAATTGATAAATAATTACTAACAGCCCACTTGGTTGTCGCTATTTGCAGTTTAAATTAAACACACATGAGCTTACATGAGCACAGGCTATTTCAAATTATCTACACCAAAGCTCCTAGAATGAGTTTATCAAGTGAGTGTGATACAAAGCCAACTTCTAAATTAAATGCTATTTCTACATAATGTGATGAAAAACTAGAAAGTTAAAATTTAAAACTCAGTTGCATTCAAGGTACATCAAAAATCAGAAATATATAGAGGTAAATCTTACAAAAAGTACATAAAATAATAATATAGACTGGACAATTGGATCAGGGTTCCTGTGGAGAGATAAAAAATTCTTCTAATATAGAAAAGGATAAGCCTACAGTCCACAAGCCCAAAGAACCTAGAAGACAAGGAAGACCCTAAGAGAGGCATACATGGGTCTGCCTGGGAAAAGAGAAAAAGACAAGATCTCCTGAGTAAATTGGGAACATGGAGGGTGGGGAAGGGGTGGAAGGGGAGAGAGGAGGAAGGAAGGGAAGAGGAGGAAAAATGTATAGCTCAATTAAGAACAATAAATTAAAACAAAAATACATAGAAAAGGATATACTGATGGTGCCATACCTTCATTCTACTAAATGCAACTGGATCCTAACTTTAAAATGGCTAACTATACAATGTATTTTATTTCAGTGTTTAAAAATCCATGACCTAGACCAGAAGATCCATTGGAGGGGACCTTCAGCTGGCGATGGATGGAGATAGAGACAGAGACCCACATTGGAGTACTG